>PVJI01000843.1:0-220200 GCA_004026765.1 Micronycteris hirsuta
GGTTTCCAGCACTGCAATGTATTTTTTTTAAGTCAGTCTTTAAAATCACCCCAAATTAATAAGAGAATAATACAAAAAAATTATTTCTGAGTGCAAAATAACAGTAAAAGCATTTCCTACAAAACACATTTTTTAAATTAATAATTGGAATGCATACTTTAAAAGCCCCTGTAATCTCAGGGGACTTCACTATTCTAAATGCCTGGGAGATGACCCAGTAGAAAGTTCATAGGTAGACTTGGGAGTTAACCTCAATTCAACAAATATTTGTTGAACACCTACTATGAGCCTAGCCCTGTTTTCGATACTGCATGAAAAGATAAAACTGTAGATAAGATACTCCTTCTGTCCTCAAGAATAGGATAGTATAAAACAAATGTAAAATAACTATAATATGAAACAAGCCATAAGACCTAGTAAAGACATAAGCTAAATGTATAATTCAGAAAAGGGAGATGTCACATCCAAGTAAGAAACGGTGGGGGGCTTACTCAAGGATTTGGTATTTGGATGCATCTTGAGGATGACAGAAGTTATATTGGTCAAGTTATATGAGTATTTTGGAGGGCTCTAAACACCAGGCTGAAGAATATGTACTTGATTTCAACTTAGCTGGTGGGTCACTGAAGATTTTGGTCAGGAGTAAGAGGCAGGCTGAGGGTAAGAGAGGTTCGATATAACCTTGGTCTCTTAAAAAGACGAAATGCTGTCTAAGGATCAGGGAGAAGCTGTGGTGTTGGCCCAGGCCGTCACCCTACATGCCTCATTTTCCCCGGTACTTATCAGAACGAGGAGCTGCCCAGCATATTATCAAGATGGAAAAAAAAATAGTTCCAGCTATGCCTCATTTCCAAAGTAGATACAGTCCCTCCCCAAGTGTAGATAAAGAAAATGTTAGAAGATCAAACTGTATTCTGTTCGCCCAGGAATCCTGCAGAGCTGCCGTTTGCTAAACAAAGGACCATTTGTGCTAAGAAAGCTGCCCACAGTCCATTTTGCAACCTTTTTCTAGACCTGTTGCCCCTTTCTAAAAAACCTTAGAAAAGCTCAACCTCTTTTTAAATGTTATTTGAAATCTCAATGGAAAATGATAAATAAGAATACATCAAAGTAATTATACATTTAGATATCCTTTTTTAAACTAAATATGCTTGTCTGGATTCTGATGTCCCTACCAGCAACCTCCCAGAATACACTCCTCTGTCCCACACCAAATGCATCTATAATATTTGAACAAAAATACTGACTCTAAACCAGAGCTATTATTTACATAAATAGTGCTTTGCTGTCTCAGAGCTAATTCCACACTCAAAAAAAAGGGATAATTTATTAAATTTCCTAATTATTTACACCAAAGGCAGGGAGGAAAGTGAATAATCCAAAAATCATATGTTTTTCTTTGGAACACTAACTGACACATGCTTCTAAGTATGTTTAACTTAACCTGCTACTGCATTTCCTAATCCCATACTCATTTATGACAAGGAGACAGACTGGAAACAACGCTGATTGGAAGAAGCCAGCGGATGTTCCAAACCACGGCTCAGTAATCAGATGTTGCAATGGTCTACAGAACAGATAACCCTCGTACAGAAACTTGGTGACTGAGATATTTTAAGGCTAGTGATGTCAAAGAGATGCCCCTTTGTCCCTTTGCAATTTTTTGTCTTATCTTTTAGGTTGGTAGTGTTATGTTACAACTGAAATGACCATTGTCACAGTTCTATCAGTGTCCCTTGTTTGACATAATGTGCCCTTGCTTTTATCTTTCTTGTTCCTCAGGTGAGGTCCCCAGACACTACACATGGACTGGACTGTCACTTCTCAGGCAAGTACTGAGGCAAAAAGAGAGGAGGGAGTCTCAAAGTAAGTTGTCATCCCCATTTTCACAGATGAAAACCCTGAGCCTGTAAATATCCAAGTCAGAATTCAAAGCCCAAAATGACAACTTCTTGCAGATAAACAATACTTTCCACTTTTTTTTCCCGCCCCCCACTTTCCACTTTTTAAAGGATTTCATACATATAATACTTAACTTCCATTAGATTCTTCCTTGATCTGAAACAATGAATTCCTAAAGACAGGTAGGATATATTAAGATTTATGTTTATGATATTTGGATTAAAAAAAGACTTTGTTCACATATAAACACAAAGATTTGGGTAAAAATGCTAAAAAGTGTTTTCTTGGATCTTTGTTAAACCATGTGGTCTTTTTAAAGTTACCTATCTATGAAATTGTTAGTATGATTTTACATATTGTGGTATAAAATCAAGCAAATAAATATTTAGCCATGCATATAGCCTAAGATAAACCTATCCAAAAGAAATTGTGGCTAAAAGAAAGTGTTGCTTTTTTTCAGTTATCTCCACGATAAAAGTCCACGAGGATTCGCACTTAGTTTCAGTTATTTGGGCACATTTGTGCGGCACACAAACAATATTCTGAGAATTGCAGCCCCCAACTCAATACCTTGTACAAGGAGAATGTGCCCAATAAAAGAGCTGAATTCATAAATGAGTAAGTTAAATTGTATAGAGAGCAAGGTTAAATATAACAAGAAAAATCGAGAATGGAAATAAGAGTGGGGCAGTTTGGGTGATACTTTATAATAAAGTGATGATGAGTAATGTATAGATTCATTTAACTCGATGTTACCTCCACATCATAATTTATTTTTCTATTTTTAAATTCTGTGTACATTTATATACAGGCTTAAAGTTATGTCAAATTTGTTGTTCTATCTGTGCTAGAAATTCTACAAACTTGATGTTTTGTATTATTTGCTGATATAGTTTAAGAGAAATTAAGTCACATTAAAAATTACTTGAGGATTTGTTTCCATTATGAACTCAGTGTATGTTGGGTATTCTTGTGCCTCAAGGCCCACTTATCCGTTTTTTTGCTTTTGCTTTTGTGTGTTCATTTTTGGATTATTCAGTGACATATATTAGAAAATGCAAATTTTCATATTTTTATCTCTCCAGCATCTGAGTAAACTGCATTGGAAAGTATAAAACTAAAGTGTACAAATGCCTTTCAATAGAGCAGTGAATGCCCTCTAGTGTTTCTTGCTAGAATGTCAGTTTTAATAACAAAGATAAATTGGATACGTAAACGATATTTTCACAACTACGTAAGACGTAAACTCATAAACAATAAAATGTAAGTGTGGATAATGTTTCAAATGTCACCCAAAGATGAAGCATCAGGACATCTGGTTAAGTGCTGTCCCACCTAAATAATAGGAATCATTGTGATGTGCACACAGAGAAGACAGAAACCAGAGCTGTTCTGAATTTCTCAGAAATGGGGCAGCTGACACCCCTGAAACACACCTTCTACCTTTTAGTACTGCCTTCCTAGATAACTCCAAACCAAAGTAATTACAGGAGTCATTCTTCAAGCAGAATACACAGCAAATTCGTCTCCAAAGCCACGTTGTGTCCCGTCCTCAGGCATGCACATGCAGATACAGTTTCTCTCCCCAGAAGAGAAAACACTGTTTCCGTGGGTGACTTCTGCCTCTGGACTCTGCCCAAGTTCCCCTGTTGGTAATGCCGTGGTGAAACCAGAAAGCAGTAAAGGCACACAATTTCCCTGGACACGTGTCCCACCTGCAATGTTCCTGTGCACCTTGACTTAATGTTACACGGTGGCAATCATACCAAGAATAAAAAATGCCAATGCCCGCATGGTCAGAAACCAGTGCCTGGACTGTGGAAGGCAGCATTTGCTTAGAGAGACGAAAGAAGCAGGGGCATCAAAAGCAAGTTATGGACATCCAAGCTTGTCCCAACTTAACAGATTACTGCATATCATCGCAATAACTAGGAAAATGATTATAACTATCATAAACCAAAAAAAACATTGGACTCTGGCTGGTGTTGCTCAGTGGATTGAGTGTCGGCCTGTGAACCAAAGGGTCACCAGTTCAATTCCCAGGCAGGGTACATGCCTGGGTTGTGGGCCAGATCCCCAGTAGAGGGCAAAGGAAAAGCAACCAAACACTGATATTTCCTTCTCGTTTTCCCTTCCCCTCTCTGTAAAAATAAATAAAGTCTTCTCTTTTTTTTAAGCATTGGGAAATTCTTAAGTTGAATACATCACTTAGTGGGTATTTGTTACTTTTTTCTTACACAGTATCCTTTTGCCCTCTTTTGGGGGCAGTTCCCCTCTTTTAGTGCATGGAATTGGTGTTGCATGGGGGCCATTTATAACCTTCTCAGGAGTGAGAGATGAACACGGAACACAACCTTGACCAGACTGAATTTGAGGAATAGGAATCTGGACAGAGTGAGGAGGATGAAAGGTCGCTCCCTAGCTCCCCAGAGCTGCCTGTTCTGCGCGTCCATGGCCTAGTTGTTCAACTTTTCCTTGGAATCTGTGTGAGGTTCCAGTATCTTATGATTTTCTCTCTTTGTTTAAGGTAACCAGAACAAAGTTGCCACATTGAAGGACTTCGTGGTAATAATGTTATACTTATCATACTTACGGGTGCGTAAAACATGAAGAATAAAGTTAAATGGCATAATTATGTTGTGTTTTAATTATAAATGAATAATTTATGGGTATTTTGTTATAGAATAACATTGTCAGCTACAGTTTTAAAACAGAATTTGTGGAGAAGTTACATTTTAATGTACTTTCATAACAAGCTCCAAAAGAGAATAATAAAATTTAGAGGAAAAATATTTTATTGCTATTGTTTACAAATTAATAAAAATTTTTTCTTGAACTCTTTGTCAGGTAGGTATAAATACCTACCTGCCACCACCAGACAAAATTGAAGAGTGAGAATTATTTCTCTATCTCATCCAAATCCTTCTATTTAAATTTATACTCGCTTTTGTTTTCTACTTTTAATCTTTCATAGGATAATTAAATGATAAAAAATCTTTTTCTTTCTTATTAAATAATTCATATATTTTAAGCAAAGGAAGCAAAGTAAAATGAGGTCAATTTTGTTCATTTACATAGATTCAGAGCATTTTTATTTAAGAAATCTCTTAGCATGGACTGTGAAATCCATAACTCCTATATAAGGTCAGAGCACCCATTTGCCTATTTTAGCAGATGTTTCCATTACAAATACAATTAAACAAGATAATGTAACCTGATACGCTATGTGCGTTAGCTCACCCAATGTTCCCATAGGCACTATTTCATTGAAACCTAATGTCTGCGAAAGAGTCAAAGATTTGCAGCCCCATCTGACAAACAAGGAAACCGAGGCTGAAAGAGGGTCATCATGTAGGGAAGCCCACTCTGCTACAGACACTCTATCTTCCAGGCCGTGTTCTTTCCGCTGCACCACAGTGCACACACAGTGGTGTTCGGTTTTATTTACCTAGAGTTGTATTACCTCTTGGAGTCAGCACCAGCAAAAGAGGCGTGAACCAAGGACGCGCCAGGACGCAATACCCCTGGGCACTTTGCAGGAGTTAGAAACGACCAATGCTCACTGCTTCTCTGTCAGGAATTGCAAAGTGTCTCTCACTCTGAAGTATGGATTATTTTCTAGAATATTCCAGTAACATATGTTCTTTTTCAATGATAAAGTCAAACAAATCTGCACCTGCATTTAAATCACCAGACCTTAATACTGAAATGTAATACTGAGTATAATTTACCGTGTGTATACAACAAGGACATTAAAATCCCTCCGTGTATTTTTTTTAAATCCATGGAGGTATTTTTTAGAAAACGTGTCGGATTTGCCTTGATTCATACCACTCTTGCCTAAATATGCTGTCGACTGCTGTAAACCACAACATGGTTGGCTCATTTAGGAGGCCGCCTTTGGCCGTGGAGCATCAAACAACCAAGTGGCCTCACAAGACACATGCCCTTTTCCACACATGCACTCATCATCCAACTAGGGGAGACCCAGACCTGAGTTTTCTATCTCAAAATCGAACCCGATGCGCGAGAGTCATACATTAGACAACCCAGATACACTGAATGAGACAGATGTCTCCACTGCCACAGCTTCCCTGACAAGGCCAGCATGAATATCGTGTTAGTCTGGGGTCTCTCAGAAGCAGGTGCCAAGGCAGGATTTCCTCAGAGGAAAACGAATGCCTCGGTGAAAAACAAAACAAAACGGGGGGTGGAGGGTGCTGGAAAGGCTGGTAGAGTTGGCAGGCTGCCTGCAAATCTAATTCAAGAGAGTGAGAGATTGAGAGGTGGTTTAGTGGACGCATTCCACATTGCTGCACAGTCAAGAAATGGTTTAGCAAAACCACCGGAAGTCCTGGAGCCAAAGTGGGCTAGCAAAGGAGTCCTACCTGTTTCCCAGGTTCTGGCAGCCTCCATTTATCTCTGCACTCGTCACAGGTAGGAGCAGCCACTGGGGGTGTGGCCCACTGGCAAACCAAGGGGTGGATGGATTTAAGGCACAGCAGCTGGGCCCCGGGGTCCGTGAGGAGCCTTCTTGCTGCTCTAATGCAGAGAGAAACTTAACATTGAAGGGAAGGCCGTTTTGATTTGTTTTTTTTTTTTATCAGAAATCATTAGTTTATAAAAGACCCAATCTCACATTATTTGGGAACAGTATCAATAGTGTTACTGTAAATAGAATAGAGCCCTGACAAAAGCATTCTGAATTGCAATTTTTACAAAAGGAACAAGTGTAACTCATCAAACGAAAGTTATTCAGTTGTTCTGTTCAACACCAGGTGGAGCTCTTTTGCTTTTTAAAACGGTGAAGGAGAATACTTTTTTCTTAAATGTAGTACAGGCTTAGGCTAATTGTTTGATAGCTTTAAAGTCATTTTTTAAAACCATGTAAGTGCCCTCACTCCGTATTTGTCATCATTGTAAACCTAATCATTTTTCCCAAATACCACGGTCTAGATCAAACTGCAATATTAATAAAATAAAACCACTAAGACTAAAAATATTATTAATTCTCTAAAATAAAATTGTAAATAATACCACCTTAAATGTGTACATCCTTTCAAAGGAAAAGGTTAAGAACTTAATTTAAATCTCATAGTAAATCCTTAAACAATTCAACAACTACGGGAAATGCTCTCCCAAACCACCAATTGGCTCACATTCATTCTTTTTTACCCAATATACCATCTCTGTGGGAAAGATATTACTTTAAAACAGATTTCAGGTTATAAAGATAACATATAAAATTTTTAACAAGTTTTCTATGCCAATTCTCATAAGAAGCTAAAGGATTAGATTAATTTACAATGTAGATGTGCTTTTTGACAAGTGAATTGTGACAGCCAGGAGGCATCATTGATTCTGTGCCCAGAGAAGCTTTCCTGGGAATTCTTTCATTGTCATTCATTGCAGGGAGACAGATGCAGATACAAAGAAATGAATTTTTGTATCCAGAAAACATTTTTTTTAATGACAGGGTTGACCTACCAATCTAAACTAGGAGGGGAAAAAAAACCCTTCACATTGCATTCACTGTACCAAGTCATGAGGCCTAGGATGGTTGCTTGCATCTTTTACTGAACACGTATAGATTTTTATTTCTTGTCATTATTCACTAAACACTACAGTGTAACAACTACTTACATAGCATGTAGGTTATTATTAGGTATTAAGTAACCTAGAGATGAATTAAAGTATACAGGAGGATGTACATAAGTTCTAAACAAATAATCCACCATTTACATAAGGGACTGGGGCACCCCCATTTTGGTGTGGAGGTGTGTGCGTCTCAGAACCAGTGTCCTGCAGATACTTAACAGAATAGTTTGTGTACCTATTTCTTTGTTCATCCATTCTAAAACAGGTACGGAGAGCTTGCACGTGCTGCAAACAGAGGAATGAAGAAGACGAACAGTCCTGCCCTCTTGGAGCCTGAGAGATCAGAACGCATACAATGAGGCAAGCCCTCACACTGAAGGCTGCTGCCAGTAGGAAACACAGAGCGCTGTGGTGGGAGCACGTGGCCAAGAAACCTCATGAACAGCTGACCCGGGAGCCAGAGAAGACCTTCCGGAAGGATGAACGTCAAGCTGAGACTCCTCAGTAGGCGAGAACGAGGTGAGAAACAAAAGGCAGGGTGTTTAAGGTGACGACACAGATCGCAAAGGCCCAGGGGTGGTCACTTCATAAGTTATAGAAACGCTTAATCGCTGGGTTCTATACCTGAAACTAACATAATATTGTACATCAGTTGTAACTGAAAAATGAAAACTTATTTTTTTAAAAAGGCACTGTAATGTTTAGCTTTTATTTTTCCCCGAAGGTGCTTTTAATTGCCGTATCTCTATTTTTAAGTACAAAATAATCCTGAGCTTCCTTACAGTTAAAAAAATAAATAACTGAAGAAGACCCTGCAGAAAGAAGAGCCCGCCTTTCAAAGACTAACTCCCTGCGCCTCCTCCGCCCACTATCAAATAAATCATCTCTTCCTCCTTCAGAGAACATAAGAAATCTTCATTAAGCTACATTTTATGTACAATCTGAGTTTATTTATTTGCTTTTTATTTACTTATATTTACATTATTCAACTGATATTTTTTCTACCTATGAAAACTGCTTATCTTGGGGTGAGATGGAATGCATTGTAATTTTTCCATTGAAATCCACAGAAATTTTTATAATTTTTGGCATGTTTTTAATTTAATGTTAGGGTTTTCAGGAATGAAATAATCTCACTAATCAAAAAATAGGTATTCATCAAAGGACAGAGTTGAAACCAAACATTTGAAATGTGACAATAAATATAAATAGGCTTCCACAAAAATAAGAAATTACAACAGGGAAATTAAAACAGGATAATAAAACCATTAAAACAGGATAATATTGTTAAATTCATAAAAGGTTACTTTGTAAATGAATGTGGAAACCTAGATGAACTGAATAATTTCCCAGGAAAATGCAATTACCAAATTGATCTCAGAAAGGGCAGAGAGTTTGAAAAGATGTATAGAAAAAAGTAACATTAAAAGTTATTGAGGAACTACCCCACATGAAAGCACTAAGTGCAAATGACTTCACAGGCAAATTTGACTGAAAACATCAAAACCAGACAATGCCAAGGGTGTATCTGCTGTTCTAAGGTGTAGGAAAAGACGCAAAATTCCAGGTCCTTTTCACAGAGCAGGAGTAACACTGATATCCACATGGGATAAACATAGGACAGAAAAGTAGCAGACAGGTCTTACTTATGAATTTTAATGCAAAAATCCTAAATAAAATATTTGCAAACAGAATTTAAAAGTATGTTAACAAAATAACTCATTGTAATCAAATTAGATTGACTTAGTAATGTAAGAATATTAAGAAATCCATTATTGTAATTTCTATAGTTATGTAATAGAGACAAAAATTATGATTGTCTCTGTTAATGCTTTTAAAAAGTCTTTGAGCCCTGGGGGGTGTGGCTCAGTGGGTTGAAGCATAATCCCATAGATGGAAAAGACACTGGTTTGATTCCCTGTCAGGGCACATGCCCAGGTTATGGGTTTGATCCCTGGTTGGGGCACGTATGAGAAGGCAACAAATCTCTCTCTCTCTCTCTCTTTCTCTCCGAGCAATGAAAAAATGTCCTCAAGTGAGGATAAAAAAAATTTTTAAGTCTTTCAAAAAGTTTTATACCCACTTGTCATGTAGGCTGCCATAGGCTTAACTGTGTACCCCCAAAATGAATAAGTTGAAGCCCTACCCCCCAAGAGCAAATTAGAAATAAGACTTTTAAAGAGATAATTAAATTAAAATGCATGTTAGGGTAGGCACTAATCCTTATAAGAAAAGTGTGCTCTTGTAAGAAAAGGCGATTGGTAAACAGACACACAGACAGAAGGATAACTGCGTGAGGGCACAGTGAGAGGGTGGCCGTCTGCAAGCCAAGAAAAGAGGCTCAGAAAAAACCTGCCAAACTTTGATCTCAGACTTCTAGCTCTCAGAATTGTGAGAAAATAAATTTCTTTTAACCAACCTAGTCGGTAGTATTTTGTTATAAGCACCTTAACAAACGAGCATAGTCTGCCACACCCCCCAAAATAAACACAATATGATTTTATACAACTCAGTCTTAGAGCCAGAACCTTATGGACTAAAGCAACACTAAAGGCACTCTCACAGGGACCCAGAACAAAGCTGGGGTGCCCACGGTCTCCACTGCTATTCAAGACCGGATTGCAATGAAATCAGGCAATAAGATACGAGCAGACATACGACTCAGAAAAGAAGTAAAACAATTTCTGTATGCAGATGATATGGTGGTGTACCTACTGGTCCAGGAGAATCACTGATAAAGGTAACCCCGACAATAAAAGTGCTCAATAATACCGCAGGATATAAAATTGGCAGGCAATCATCAATAGCCATTGCCTAGTCAAACAGGAACCAGTCAAAGCAGTGCCCTTGCTTTGCTCCAGGTCATTTTGGCAGAGACTCTAGTGTTCCTCTAGTAAGTAAAATCCTTTATTTATTTTAGGTGTGCAGACCAAGAATGAGTATAAAATTTTGTCACTTTTTTAAGCATTAATGGCTCAGTTGGTTAGAGCATAGATAGGCCAAGGTTGAGACTTTGATCCCCAGTCTGGCTGCACTGCTCTGGGCTGGGCCTAGTGGACGTGGGCCACTGGCCAAGGCTACCATCCTGCTCACGGAGAGCCGGGGCCAGCATCCCAGGGACTGGAGGTCATGACCTACTACTACATGACTCTCTTGGGCCGGGCTCACGGCAGGAGTGGAGAACAGGCACCACAAAGTCCTGCCTGCATGCGCAGCGTGACTGGTCTGACAACTTCAATGCAGTGGTGCCCGCGCCCGGCCTGGTGATCCTGTCCCAGCCCAAAGCAGTGCTGGCGGCTTCCTCAGCCATGGCCGAGTGTCCAAGGCAGCCCAGACCTTCCCCAGCAACTGGATGGCCTCCATGGACACACAGAGCACCCCACTCACAGCCCAGGTCGCTGGCCGGCATAAGCCGGCCTTTGTGACTGCCCATCCTTGCCCACCTGTGTCCCCCACCCCCAACCAACATGCACTGTAGGAGGGAGACCCCCAACAGAGGACACTTGAACCAGAATCTCAGGACCCTTCAGGGAGACTGAGGTAATGGCTGTAAAGGAACACCCTCAAGAGGGGCCCAGAATACCTAAAACCACAAGTCTGGACACTTGGATAAAGCTCCATCTGGATACCGACGTGAGTGGGACTTGGGCCTTTGACGGGTTGTAAGAACTCAGAGCTCCTACCAGCCTGGCCATACCATGGGTCACACTGGCAGCCCTGCCCAACTTCCACTCCACGGGAGGTGTGACCCCCAGAGCCACCTGGCTGAAGACCGACGCCCATTGCTCCACCTGTGGCCCAGGCAGTGACGGGACTTCCCAGCCACGCTTGTTCTGACCCCGTCTAGCCTGTAAGCTCCCACTCTCTGTGTATAACCTGCCTGTGACTGCTGGCTTACTGGGTGATCTCCGCTAACAAACCTGGCACTGTGCACAGTCACAAACATGTGAGATTCCTCCCAGGGATGCTCCCTTGCTCAGGACCCCTGTCCACCTCCCCTCACTTCCTCTGGGGGTTATAGGGATGGGGGTGCTATACCTGTGTACCTGGAGGGCCATCAGAGGAAGAGCACTGCCCTCCGCTTTGGGCTTCCTTTATATTTCCTCCTTTTAGTCTGAGCTGTGAATATTTTTAACCCCGTACACACAGCCAGCTCTCCTGATGCAGGGACTGTTTTCTCAGTGGGTCCCCAGCACTCTAGGGTGACTTTCCATGGGTGTTTCCAGACTCAAGCTCTGATAGACCAAATAAAAGGGTATATATTATATATATGTGTATATATGCACGCATGTGCGCGTGTGTATGCATATATATATATAGAGAGAGAGAGAAGTAACCATGGAAAAATGAACTAGAAAAATCTGAAAAGTGTAAACAACAAGGAGAACAAAAACTGAAATCCAGTAGAAAGCTCTAGAACGGAAAGAACATAGTGCCGGGGACAGATAAAACAGAGGAAAAGACCAGAAATTCCAGAGATAAACACAAGTGCATACAGAAGTTACTTTCTTACTGTTACAAAGGTAACATCTCAGATCACTAGAAAAGGATGAGATTTTAAATAAATGGTGTCCTGGATAGTCATTTGAAAGAAGATATTCCATACTTCTCACCATACACCAAAATAAACTTCAAGTGGATAAAAGATCAAACCAAATGTAAAAAAGAAACCATAAAAGTAGTAGAAAATATAGGTAAATTCCTTTATATCTGACTGTGGGAAAAGCTTTCTAAAAATTATTTGAAATCCAGATGCAACAGAAGAAAATGTTAAGTTAATCTGCATAAAAAGAAAAAGCTTTTGCATGAAGAAAAAAAGACACCATAAGCAAAGTTAGAGTATAAATAGGAGGAAATATTTGAACAGATGTCATAGATAAAGAGCTGACCTCAACAATATCTAAAAAAAAAATCATGCAAGCTAAAGGGGGACAGTCCCCATGATGGGGACCATGGCCATAACGGAGCAGCAGAAACTTCCATCTCAAACAACTGAAAAACCAGACAAAACACATGAAAGAATGGTTTTCAGACACTGGACCACAGGCAGCACAGGGCAAGAGTCCTGAGCGAAGCAAACAAATGAAGTCATGTCTTTGATGGCTCCAGTTCACTGCCTGGTGGGAGGTTCCAGGCCACAGCAAAGGAAAGGGAACCCAAACAAAGCCAGGCTGTCTCTACTGAGCTAAGGAGACAGATTGAGGAGGTCAAGGTGGGGCAGAGTACCAGAGAGGGAAGGAAGCAAGCTGAGGAGAGGGTTGTGCAGCTAGAGAACTCCAGACACTGTAAAGGATTCCTTTCTTTTATTGATTAATTTTTTTAGAGAGAAAGACATTGACTTGTTGTTCCACTTATTTGTGCATTCATTGATTGATTCTTTCATGTGCCGTGACTGGAGATTGAACCTACAACCTTTGTGTATCGGGACGATGCACTAACCAACTGAGCACCCTGGCCAGGGCCAAGAGGATTCCCCTTGAGTCTTCAACTAAGTACTGGTAAGAACATGCATGTGAGGAGACCTTCATAGGCCAGAGGAAGAACCATGGGAAAGGAGCAGATGAAACAATCCTCAGAGTTTATAACACACTGGGAATACCTTATGTTCACAAGAGCAGAGTGAAGAATCCTGGAAATAATCAGTATATAAATTTACAATGACTGAAGGGAAGTAACTAGGGATGGAAGTGAGGGAGAAGACAGAGCTGGACTGCAAAGGGCATGAGGGGATTTGGGGGGTAATCATTATGTGCATTACACATGTACATATGTCAAAGCTTGAGAAATTGTATATTTTAAATGTGTGCAGTTCACTGTATGTCAACTATACCTTCATAAAACTGTAAGGGGGAAAGTTTTTTAAAAATTGTGAGGGATAGAAAAGAGACCAAAGTCCCCACAGAAAAATGGGAAGACCTGAGCAGACAGTCAAAAAATAAATAAATAAATAAATAAATACCCTTAAATATATAAAAGGACATGTAATCTCACTTCTCACAAAAGAAATGCAAAATACTGATGCTATTTTTTTACCTTTCATGTTGGCAAACATTCAGGAAGTTTTCACTACGCACTTGAAGCTGTGCAGAAACACTCTCCAAGGTATTCTCAGACTGTCCAGGTGGTGGTGCACAATGGTGCGGTCCAGTGGGTGGGTGGGGACTGTCAGCATCTACCAAAACTGTGTATGTGTTCATTCTTTGTCCCAGCATTCTCACTTCTAGGGATTTACCCTGAAGATATACCTCAAAAAAGAAAAAAAAGAAAGAAAGAAAGAAAAGACAAGCCGACAAAAGAAAAACAAAACAGAAGTTTATTCAATGTGCCATTACAGGTCATAGCAAAATATCAGGAATAATCTCAATGCCCATCCACAGGAGCCTGTTTGAGTAAACTATGGAACATGCACACAGTTGAGTATGATATAGAGCTAAAGGTGAATTTTAATATAAACAAGTGAACCTGACTATATATTGCACTGATAACATAATCATAGAAAAAGAGAATTAAGTATCTTTAAAGTATGACAGTAATCTGACTGTATCCTTAGTGTGACAAACTCTGTGGACAAAAAGAACTACTTAGAAGATTTGGCTTGCATAGTGGACTTGGCATAATAATTCTAATCTTAAATTATATGAATTGTAGGAGAGAGCAAAGGAGTGAATATATTGATGTTTTCTCTCTGTGGAAGAAGAGAGATATAAGTATGGATTAGGGGAAGGAGAAGAAGAACCTATGGCATTGTTTTAGAATAAGAGGTATTAATATATAGACTTATTTTTTTAAATATATGTATTTCCCAGTCTTTTCCATAGGGAAGGCAAAGAAGCAACAGGACACTATTAGCAGTGAACACACGTATTCCCCAGTGTCAAGAACTGTACAGGGTCTGAGATGTTTATTCTATCTGCAACCTAATAAGCTCGCCTGACATAGTTTCATGAATGCTAGCAGAACACAAGGAGCTCCTGGGTCAGCAACAAAGAACTTGATTGCTCTCAGCAATCGCAGTCACCAGAGTCCCAGCATTTGTGGCAGCTCCCCAGCCCTGATCCCTCAGGGCAACGTGAAAGGGGCCAGGTGATGCCTGGACACACAATGGGTTCTGTCACAGGACCCTGCACTGAGGGAAAATCAGAATCTTGTAGAATGGGAAGGCTGTCTTAGGTTCGCCCCCAAAGGGAGACATTATCTTTGTTATATACGGTAAGCAGACCTGTCTTTTGCTCTGGAGGGAGACAGTATCAGTACCTTCTAAAGCTGTTCACTCTACAAACGTCCTTGAGAAAACAGTTCAGAACAAGGGCAGTTGCTGCGTCACTCACCAGATGTACTGAAACACGAGAGAACCATGGAGCATTGTCTCCTGACACCCGGGCCCTGGTGTCTAAATACCATACCCCACTTAAGAAAAAAAAAAGGAAGAAAGAAAGAAAAAGACTCTTTTGATAAGTAGCTGATTATAAGGTGAAGGCAGAGAAAGTACAGGTGAATCTGGAATATCTTATTGTGTCAGAAAGCAAGGGGATCCTGAAACACTGATAAAGACATTCAAAAGAACAAAGGAACTAGAACAATATGGGCATCAAAAACAATTGTTGTGGACTGGGTCATAACACATTATATAGTTAAAAATCCACGAGGCCATAGTAATCCTTTGAAAGGGTGTTGGAGGGAGCTTGTGTTTACAGAAGAATGCCAGCTAATGAGTGAAAAGCAATGAAAGAAGGAGAAACTGAGTATGGTTCATTGGTGGCTGCTTCTTGCTTTGTAAACTTCCCCCTGCACACGGAGGGCAAGGAGAGACTGGACAAAGAGACTGACCAGTCCAGACTGGTGGTGGCAGGTTTCATAAGCAAGGGAACTTACAAGGCTTGTCTTGGGCAGCTGCAAGATGAACTCTGCAACTGCGAACCAGAACCTTTAGAGCTTATATCAAAGCCTCAAGGGGATTTAGTCCTCATTCAAGACAGTCTCAACACCGCATGACTATCTTAAGACTGTGACCTTGGGTAGAAGCGCATCTACCTAGAGGGAGACAAGTGGAACACACATTCCGCAGACAGCAGTGGCGGGGAGCCTCCCATTCCCCGGGCCAGCTAAAGGGTCAACCTGAGATCACATCTTCTATTGACCTGTTCCAACAATGCCAAAACTCTAGTTTTAAAAAAATTTGTTGTAGAACGCAACTTGATGCATTTCTCCAAAATTGTTTATTGATTACAGATGGAAAGAGTAACTTTCACAGTGAAGAAGCCTGACAAGCTCCACCGTATCAGAGTGATTAAACTTGAGAGCACCCGTGAGGAGGCAAACCGACACTGCGTGCCTCCTGCTGCCGTGCGCTGAAAGCAGTATCATCCATGCAGTGGTCACGTCCGAACGTTTCATCTGAACCCAGGCACGACGAGACTACAGGTACATCCAGATTGTGGGCCATTCTTCAACACAACTGGTTTGGACGCTTCAGACATGTCAAGGCCAAGGTAAAAAAAAAAAAAAAAAGACTGGTATTATGCTCAAGATAAAAGATTGAAGAGACATAACAACAAATAATTGTTAATTGGCTCCTGTTTTTTTTAACAAAGCTATTAAGATATTACTGAACAATTTGGAAATATGAAACCATTTATTAATAATACTGGTGTATGAGTAATATTGTGACAAAGGTATTGTGGTCATGGGAGAAAATGTCCTTTTTTGGACATACATGCTAAGGAACATGGTATCTGTAACTTATTTGGGAAATAATTTGGAAAAACACAGAGTGCAAATGTGGAAAAACACTAATTGATGAATCTTAGGTGCAGGACATATGCTTGTGGATTGTACTGTCCTTCCAATATTTCTGCAGGGTTGCAATTTTTCAAAATAAAAAAAAAATCAAGAAACAATTAATAAATCACATTCCCTGGCCATCTTTCCAAATTGCAGTCATAATCCCTTTAAAACTTTCAACCCAGCCATCTTCAGGATCATTTAAAGTGCCATTTTGGAATTATTTGCTGGTTTTCTTATCATTTTAATATAGAATATCATCCAAAACTGTGCATGGAACATGGAACTCTCTTAGAAGAGCATTCTGTCTTTGACCTAGAATTGATAATAACCTTTAGTTTGTATCCAATATCAACATTTTTCTAAATCTTGCATTTCTAGACTATACACATTGAGAACTTATCTTAATTGGCTGTCCGGTTCCTTGCCTGGCTCATAACTGATACATATAAATAGATGCAATTTGGGCAAATTTCCCATGTATTTTCTATCAGTGAAATTTAATGTGCCTTTTCTGGTTTATTTATATAGTTATCAAAATGTTCCTACACTTTATTCCATAGTCATTAGAATTTGCAAAATAGCTTAGCAACAAGCGATATCTTCAAGTACAAGGTGTCAGTTCCTGTGCCTATTTTCCGTTATTTATAAACCATTAAACCCATCCGGCCTCAGCTTTGCTTTTGGAGGCCACTGTTGTTCAGTTCCCTTCCCAGAGACTACTTGTTTTATGTCTCTAATACTATTCTTTATACCTTTTAAATTGTCTGCCGTGAAAGGCTTTTGAACATAACAGATTATATATTGTCTCGGTCCTCATTCATCTGTGCCCCCACAACACAAACATGAGCCAGATGTGACAACCACCGACTTTCTGTGCAGCCGTTACCTTATTTCCTTTCAGGTTTTTCCTCTTAGGTTTCATCTCATTTCCTTAATTCTCAGTTATGTGGACACGACGTCCCTATTTTTACCACTTTACATGCTACTACTTACACTCGGACCACGCAGACTAAAGGGCACTTACCAAAAGCATAGGAGCTCTGTAGCATTTCTGTCTGTGTTCTAAAACCGAGTAGCATCTTCCACCTCAAGAAGGTAGGGGTGCCGTTAGTGGTCTCCGTGACATTCTGCTTATCCCCAGCTCCTGAAGAGGGGGTACATGCCAGGCCCTAGGGAGAGGACGAGGTGGAAGAAAGGTCCCTTCTCCCTTGTTTTGTTTGAAAGATTTGCACACAGAAAGGATTTGGATCCAGACAAACCAATTGTATCACTGCACATATGTATTAAAATGTTTAGGATGAAAACAAAACCCAAATGTGCACTCAGTTGTCTGGGAAATGGTAAGGACATATTAATAGGTTGTCAGTGGTGGAGACATAGATGTTCCTGCCCTGCTCTGGCAGAGTGGCAGTGGGGTCAGGCTGAGACAGGGCAGAGCCTGGCTGCTCAGAGCTGAAAGCCAACTCCTCAGGAAGTGAAACAAGATGCCTCCACTCATTTAGGAAGATGAAACTGGAACCAAGTGATAGAGGGCTTTTTAAATCATGTCTAAATAATAGCACAGTGATGTGCATTTAAGAGTGACCATTAAATATTTGTTAAATAAATGAGAAAAAGTCAGAGATGCTACATTGTAATAACCTTGTCATTATGCCCCTCAGTGTCTGGAAGAGCACCGATCATCAGCAGAAGGAACAGAATCATGACCACAGATTCCAGAGGGCACCCGTTTCATTACTTACTACTCACATTCCATAGGCTGTGTGTGCCCAAAGCCCTGTTCTTCTTCCTTATTCCTACTCAGCCTCCTCGGCACCTGTCTCTCATTCCATCCTGCCTCTGCCGGGGACCATCTGTCTAGTGTCTGCTGTGGTCAAAGTTTTGAGGTCTGTTTTTGCTCCATTTTCAAGTGTAAAGTAATGGTGGATCCTCAAATTCTGCATAAAGGAACACCTACTCAATAAGTAAAACCTTCCTGACAACTGATAGAAATTTCAATCTGTCTTTAGGCTAAAGGACCTCTCTTAAATGACGAGGTGTAAATGACATAGATAAGCCTGTTCTGTCCATTGTAAAAACAGAATAAAGCTAATCCTTTAAGAGTGAAGACTAGATCAAGACATTTCTATCATGTAAAACATCTAGACATCCTATGTATGCATGGTCTGTAGGGTAGAAATAAGACACTCCTCCACGCCTTTGCCTATGCTGTATCTTCTTTTTATCATGACAGCATCTTTTGAACAGCTAAAGATTTTAATTTTAATTAAGTCCAGTTTTTTTCATGGATCATACTTTTGGTGTTTTATTTAAAAAGTCATCACCGCATCCAAAGTCATCCAGATTTTCTCCTATACTAACTTGTATAGGGTCAAGTGTATTTTTTTTAAGCAAATAGTTCCCCAAAGGAGAATATAGGGTCCACACTAGACAAGTCGGCAACCACCTTTTAGTCATCCTTTTATAGACAGAAACTAGTACTCAGCCTGGTACATAGTTAGGTAATCAATATATTTACATGGATGGATGGATGGATGGATGGATGGATGGATGGATGGATATGGATACGGTGTCTTTACGGAGAATTTAAATGCCCACCAAGAACAGACACCGAAACTCATCTCTCTTTCCTACTCACTTTCCAGTCTTCTGAGGAGCCCCTCAATAGTCCTAGCCCTCCAGGCTGCAGGTGGGAGCTTCATTAGCTGGGGGCGGTGCCCTGACACCGTGTCCCTGGGCCAGCACTAGGCGGCGAGAAAGCGCAGCTCTGGGTAACCAGGCCAGAGGCGCTCGACCGCTGGCTGCTGGTGCGAGGTTCCTTCCGAGAGTGATTGGACAGTGGGAGGCGGGGACCCAGACTCGAGAAAGGGGCTCTCTGGACTTGGTCAACCCCAGCGGGGTAGTGGCCAGTAAAGCACCTATCTGCCTCCGGGCTCCGGCGCCAGGGTGGCTGCGCCCATCCAGGCTTCGCGTGGGTTATCAAGAGGGCAAAGGAGATGAACAGTCGCTGCCCTCCAGTCCCAGGTTGTCTGGCATCCGAAGCTGCCCTGCTTTTCCTTCAGCTGCCGGATTGCCAGCAGCAGACCGAGCTGCGTCCCGGGCAGGCGGCGCCACGAGCACAGGGGTGAGAGCTGGGCGCCCCATCGCCTTCCGCCCGGTACCTGCTGTGGGCCTTCGCAGCACCGGTCCAGCGGGCATGTTTCAGGTGGCCAGGTCCAGTGTCCCCAAACCTGCGTCCCGGAGTCTAGAGGACCTGGACTCAGTGCAGCGCGTACTCCTGCACAGGTCAGTGCTGGCCAGGGCTGGGGGAGAGACTGCTCTGCATTCCGGGTCCGGGGAGGGAGGGGCAATGCTTCCCGGGGTCTCGGGGAAGTCTCCTTGGGATGCTCCCCGTGCAGGACTCGCATGGGAGAGACGGTGGGATCCGCGCCCATGTGTTACAGAATTGGATGCTCCCGACCCGCAGGGTCTCGCTGCGGGGCGGGGAGTCTGGTCCCAGGCGGTCCAGCATACCATCCCCTCCTTCCCCCACCCCGCCAGAAAACACCACTTTCTAAAGAAGCGAAAAAATGATTAAGCAACACTGTTCTTTAAACACCTCTAGACTTTCTCCAGGAAAAAAATAGCCGAGAGTTTTGTTTGGAGTTTGGTTGTGATTGGAGTTAGAACGAGCCTCTTTTGAAGAAATGTAATTTTAACACCTCCCCACCCCCGACACACACGCACACGCGCATCCACACACATAACTACACAAAAGAAATTGAAGAGTTCCTCTAGAGGGATGAGAACCCCAACTTTCCGTAGACTCCTAGTGTATTAACTTACTGCTGGTACCTTTGTCCACGCTTACCCTTTATGCAAAATAGACCAACAGTAAATTCCCTGGTAACGGTGATGAGTTTAGAGAAGAGAAAGAAAGAAGAATCCACAGGGAAAACAAGCTCCTTTTCCATTTTAAGATTGAGAGCAGGGATGAAGTGCAGGCATGTAATGCTACTTTTACTTTAGCAAAGCCTGGCCTCCATGAGACATTGTATAGGAAAAACTCTTCTAGAAATACAGCAAAAGGATCTCTTGAATACATTTGTGGTGAGAAAGAGTAAGTGGCGCTTAGTAACTGTCAGGGGGAGGTTTATGTGAGTTCTCTCATCTGTAAACGTTTCGAGTGACCCTTTTAAGTGTGTGCAAAACCATATGAGCTGTAGAAACCCTGTTCTGCTGGAAGTGTGAGGAAAAGAGAAAGACATCGTGCAAGGAAGGAACTGGGGTCCTTCAGTGTAAAAGCTGTCCTCGGAAACCCACAATTTTCCACAGTTGGTTTCCTTCCTCCTCGGCCCAAGAGAGCCCCTGCCACATACAATAAAATATTACCAAGTGAGCCGCTAACAGGGGCTTCTGCTAAATTCCCAAAGACAGTTTCCCCTGCATGTGATACAATTACAGTCTAGAAACACCCCCCCCCCAACACACACAAAAGTATTAACTAGAAACTCACTCACAGCCTGACTTTGATAAAGCTGGGAGGGGCGTTTGTTTTAAAAGCTGAAGACGTTCCTGCAACAGCATTTCTTCATGTTTGAAAGGTCAGGTGCCAAAAAAAAAATTCTTAACTGATAACACTACAGTGTTGCAGATCCAAAGCACAAACCTGTCTGAATGAAACAGGGCAAAAGAATATGTTTGAGTTGTACTCATCAAGACTGAGATGCTTATTTCAGAAGTGAGCAATGGAGAGTTTCTGGGAGAAAAAAAAAGAAAAAAAACCCTACTCGGTAAATGAAAAGCTACTTTATCTGAATTACAAGTAACTGCTCCCACATGCTATAGGAACCAATGGAATCTGAGACCATACATGTGTGTCTCGGTATCACAGAGAGCAGTGCTTGCTTTTTAACAGTATATGAAAGGCTTTTGGCAATGCATTATTTTTACCAGTGGTTATTTATTTGTTACTTAATGTTTTCAACCACAGTTAAAATTTTTGATACACCTATAGAGGTTTTTCTTTCATTTAATGGAGCTATATTTTCACACATGTTCAAATATATTTAATCAAATATCTTTTGCTTGTAATATTAGACATAACAATAGAAATTAGATAACTTTTAAACCATACTCATCTGTTCACTGTAGTTCTCATTGTGTAGTCCAGTGCATGGCCTATTTTTTTAGATCAGCTTAACAAAATATTTATGTTTTTCCTTTAAAACATCCCTTGTAAGGCTATCCACAAAATGTTGGAAATTGCATTAAAGAGACCAGGAACCTTGAGTCATAGAAAATTTATAGAAAAAAGAAACTAGCAGACTATTCTATTTGATTTTTACATCTTATTTTGAAGGATGTATTCTGAGTGTTTATTTTTTAATTATTTGTATGTTTTCTGTTGCAAATATGGTATTCAAAATGTAAAGCATTAAATTGCTATGCTTTTGAAAAAGATACTTCAGCCAAACCAAAATTGAAACAAAGTTGCAAACTTTTCTCTGTGTGTGGTGTTAGCTTCAAAGTATGTCAATACTAAAATAACAACATCTTGGCAAAAAAATGTTCAGCTATCCTACTTTTTGATAAAAAGTTACACATAGGTTATCCAAGTCAGGGAAAAGTTTTTGCATTTCTCAGTTACTTTTACTTAAGTAAATTAACACATCTGTGATCTTGATTATAAGAAGTACTCAAATACAATAATATTAGCACTCAGTATTTTCAAAATTTTTTTTTAAATTTTGGCACAAGGCTGTTACAATTCAATCATTCCCTTGGAGTCTTGTTTCAAACTTGGTTGTGTGACTTGGCAAGATATTTAACTTGTCTATATTTTCCTGTTCTTCTAGTAATATGAAAAGTCAATACCCACCTTACTGGGTGGTGGTGTGAATTTCGGATGACATATAAGTGCTCTAAATATGTGAAGTTCTAGCCCTGGCTGGTGTGGCTCAGTGGATTGAGTGCCAGCCTGTGAACCAAAGGGTCACCAGTTGGATTCCCAGTCAGGGCACATATCTGGATTGTGGGCTAGGTTCCCAGTTGGGAATGCATGAGAGGCATCCCCAAATTGATGTTTCTCTCCCTCTCTTTCTCCCTCCCTTCCCTCTCTCTAAAATTAAATAAATAAAAAATTAAAATGTAAATATGAATATAAGAGATTATGTTAACAACTGTCCTAAATAGTAAGATAGCTATCCTAAAGGCTCTGAGAAAATTCATCTAAGTGGCTCTCCCAAAACCTAATGGCTGTATGGTGCTGGTTCAAGCCAGAGTGCTATTGTGTTCTGATGTTCTGATGTCTAAGCCAGCAGGGAAAGTGAGCTGGAGGTGAGTCTCTGAAAATGTTTGATGACCTACATGTCATTCTTTTGTCAACAGCGAAATGTACGTAATTAAAATACCCTGAATAGGTAGAACTCTCAGGTGTAAAGGTGTGCCCCATTAGATAACATTTCTGATAAACAAAATATCCTTTTAGATTCAAAAAGTATTTTAATTGGGATTTGGTTGGCTCTATAAATTGCTTTGGGTAGTATGGACATTTTGATGATGTTAATTCTTCCCATCCATGAACATGGTATATGCTTCCATTTATTTGTGTCTTCCTTAATTTCTTTCCTCAGTGTTGTATAGTTTTCTGAGTACAAGTCTTTTACCTCCTTGGTTAGGTTTATTCCTAGGTACTTTATTTTTCTTGTTGCTATAGCAAGTAGGATTTTTTTGCACTGCAATTTACACTAGCCAAGTGCTGGAAGCAGCCTAAGTGCCCATCAGTAAATGAGTGGATCAAAAAACTGTAGTACATTTACATGACAGAATACTATGCAGCAGAAAGAAAGAAGGAACTCCTAACCTTTGCAACAGCATGGATAGAACTGGAGAGCATTATGCTAAGTGAAGTAAGTGAGGTGGGAAAGACAAATACCATATGATCTCACCTATAAGTGAAATCTAATCAACAAAAGAACAAGAGAGCAAAATAGAACCAGAGACCTACAAATAAAGAATAAACTGACAGTGACCAGAGGAGAGGGAGGAGGGGGATAACGGGAAAAGAAGGGGAAGGGTTGTCAAGGAACACGTATAAAGGCCCCATGGGCAAAGACAATGGGGGAGGGGTAGGATTAAATGTGGGAGGTGGAGGTGGGTATAGCGGAGGAGAATAATGGGGAAAAAACGGGGACAACTGTAATTGAATAAGAATAAAAAGAAAGAAAGAAATGAAACTTCAAAAAATACATTCAAAAAATAAAAACTAAAATAAATAATAGAGTCAAAACATTTAAAATATATAGCACACACTGCTCTATTTCTTAGGGTGTAAGGCATGAGATTCCGAGGGTTGTCTCATTTGTTTCTTAGCAATGCTACATAGTAGGAAGGGATTCTTATCACTGTATTCAGAAGAGGAAACTGTCCACATTCACTTGGTTTAGTGCCAGAATCAGGATGAGAACCCAGCTCCTCTGAATGGGGAATGCACAGCACTTATGGATTGTCAAGCATTTTCTCGGTTGCCATCAACTTACTATAAGGTTCCACAATGCAGTGACTTTTTTTTTCAGGCGCTACTGCAGGCACTTGGCACTCATTTAGAAGCTATGATTTTTTGTAATTCTTCTGCCTTCTTTTGTTTCCTACTTCCTTCTTCATCGGCAGATTGTCAACCATCAGCAATTTCTGCTGCTATTGTATTCTTGACTGAAGGAGGCTTCCCTTCCTTCTGGTTGGCAGCTCATGATCTCTGGCAGCATGACATTTCACTGAATCTGTTATAATTTGTAAATGAAAATACCGACTGAAGATGTTTAGGAGTAAATGAAAGGTTTGGGGCTTGAACTTTGTGCCATCTACTTTAGTTACTTTCTGTTTACTTCTGGATTCTCATCTGTATTCCATTATTATTCAAATGGAAAATGCGTGATCTTAGAACAAGTTCCAAACATTTTTACACATAACTCAATTTCTATATAGGCGAATGGCAATTTTAGACCATAATGCAGCTCTATAAACAGAGGACTGCCAAAATGTTACTTTTATATATTATGTCTCTATCCCAGATTTTAAAAATTCCATATTATAAGTATCAGTTTTTTAAATGCAATTTGCTGACCTACCAAGTTATTTATTCATGATCTAAAAAATGGTTGTGGTTGTCAGTATTACTACACAGTTCATGAATTATTATTTCCATGTTCACAAGTAAAGCAATATTAATTAATTTCTAACAAAATTTAAAAATTTTTAATGGCCATGACCTCCTTTGGCCTTGTTTGCATTTTCTTCTCAATGCTAGCTTCTATTATTACTAGAGAAAGAGCTCTTGAACCTGCTAAAGACACTAAATATTTAATTATGTTCTTATCTGGTGTATTTTATGTCAGAATTGTATTGTTTGCCTAATTGAGATGATAATCTATGGAAATAAGGACTTTAAGTCACATATACATTAAACTAAACATTTTGGAGCCTCAGAAGATGGCTGGTCATTTGTGAAGTGAGTAATAGAAAGTGAGATTATACCCCAATCCAATTCTTGTAAGTCTTCCTGCAATTGCTAACTAGGAAACAGACAAATACAGCATTCTTAAAAAGGCCCTAAAAACAGCATCTTATTCTTTTCCTTCCTTCATCCTCTCCAATGCATCTAAGGTTGTTAAATAATAATTTAATTAGTGCAAATACAACATCTAAAGTTAGAAATCTGATTAGCTAATACCATACCCTAAAAGTTTAAATAACAATTTAAAATGATGGCTATTATTTCTTCTTTTGTGAAAGATCACAGAAAGTGGTAACTTTGGTTTTGTCTATTAAACTAACATATAGAAATAAATTAGCCAAGGAAGTTGACATACCTCAGACATATCTACTGTGAAGGAATGTTTCTTAAAAGATATTCTTTTCTGTGGCATTTCTTGCTCCAGTTCAACCTTGTATAAGAGGAAGATTAGAAAGAAAAAAAAAAAAAAAAAGACCCAGTCCTTTTTTTCCTGGAGCTTGTCATTTGGCAGCAAAGGTAGACCATCCCTAAATAATTTAGATACTAAGCAGACTGATACTTGTTATAAAAGAACTTTATGGGCTACATTGTGAGGGAAGGTAGAACCGGGATTTCTTACTAAGAAAGGAAAAGAGTCTGGGAAGGCTTCTTTGTACTATTTGAATTGGATCTTGAAGGGAGAATGTAGTGTTTTGGATTAAGTAGCATTCCACAATGAGAGAACTGTGTGAGTCAAAGGTCCATAAAATAGTTTCATGGCCACTCTGTTGTAGGTATTTTACATGTGTGAACTCACTGGACCCCAAGCAGGACCCAATACACACATTCACAGACATGAGAAGTGAGGTTTGGAGAGACTGCTTTGCTCAAGATGACACAGATGATGGGTTCTGGAGCAGGCAAAGGCGTGTCTGCCAAACTCAAACTCCGGAAGTGGGAGTGGGGCCCAGCCTCCTGGGGAAATGGGCAGTGGTGTGAAGCACAGAGCTGAGGAAAGGCTTAGGGCAGCGTTCCCAGGTCGGCCTCAACCCAGGCACCGTGGGGCATGTGTTTAAAATAGAGGTTTCCAGGGGGACGACCCTGGAGATTTGGATCCTGTTGAAGTGGGGCAGGGTGTTCCAATGCATGTGTTTAACAAAGACCCTAGGTCATCTTTTAATCAGGCGAGTTGAGCACACCTGGTTAACCCAATTAATGTATAGCAGGAAATAAAGGCATCTAACTCTGTAATTGGTGCTCAATTGTTTGTAGAAGTGTACTTTTTTAAAAAAAAGGAAACTACACAGTTTTCACTTCATGCTCTAATGGGGTGGTAGTGAAGGTTATGAGCAGGGTATATAATTATTAGGTGCCTATAGAAGAATGAAGTGTTATTTATAGGAATAAAATGTATTTTTTGTTTAAACTTAAAATATCCTTTAAAAAATTCTAATAAGGTGCTTTTAAAATGAGGAAAGTTTAACTTATTAAAGAGGTACCTAAAGCATTTTTTATTTTACAATGGAATCTTAAGTAATTTTTAACATTTGAGATTGTGGTGAGAATAAGCATGTATGTTTTCCCATGAAACATAACTACTATAGAGATTCCAACTTTTAAAATAGTTTTTCTCTGATTTTAAAATTAATATCTTTTTTGGGACCTCAATCCCAACAATATTTGGAAATATTTGTTTCTCTTGCTTCCTGGATCCACTCTCCTCAAACTTTTGACCACCTTGCTTCCTCCATCACTTTCAGCTGGCAAGGTGGCTCCACACTCAGGTTTACCAGAGAAAAAAACTCCATCACATGGAGATTGGCTCAGCGTCCTTACTGGAATGTCCACGCGAGCACCTTCCTTTGGGAAGCAGTTTTGAGGAAAAGGTGTCAGCAAGGTCATCCCCTCTGTCTGTGCCTTGAGTGCCATCCCGTCCTGCCACCTCACACACCTCCTTGGGCCATTATCCCTTTATGAATTAGTCCTTCGGCTCTCCAATTTCAGTGATGTGTGGACCTCTTTTAAGGAAAAAACTATAGGGGATTCCCAGGGATGACTTAAACTTCTTTTTTTTAACCATAATTTTAAATAAACAGATCTAAAAGCTCTGTGCTATATAGTTCTTATGTAAGATAAAAGCAATTTTACAAATTAATACCCATAAACTACAAAGTAAAATTCAATAGCTAGTATACCAGTATAAAAAGGCACATTTAAAAATGAATACA
The DNA here is from genome assembly GCA_004026765.1 of Micronycteris hirsuta. Classification (NCBI taxonomy): domain Eukaryota; kingdom Metazoa; phylum Chordata; class Mammalia; order Chiroptera; family Phyllostomidae; genus Micronycteris; species Micronycteris hirsuta. The sequence continues at coordinate 26,986 of PVJI01000843.1, forward strand.
AATAAAACCATAAAACACAGGTATTCAAATGGACATAGTTTAATGAGACAGTGCAACTAAATTGCAGCCTGACAGTTTCTGTAACTGACTCAGGTTCTTTTGGGTTCTCCATGCATGTATCACTCTGGGCGGAGGGACCACTCTTCTCCCAGTACTCTTCTTTGTTTGGAATATTACACCCTATAATAACAGGATAAGTTAAGACCTCCCAAAGAAATGGGCTGTGGCGCTACACACCCTAGTTTGTTTTCCTCTGGGTATTTCTTTAGAAGTCTGTATTTATCCTGTAATACTTAACACCGTGTGTTATAAAATGTCCATTCACCTTTCAGTCTCCCCAGCACCCATTCAGTGATATCAAAAAATAACATTACAGTGTATCCTTCATTTTCTTGTAACAGGAATATTTTCCCTATGCATTCCTCTTTGAAAACATTTCTGTAAGGTCATAATATTCCTATATATGTGTATTAAAATTTTCCCGTTATTGTTGAACATTTAGATTGCTTTCAGCTTCTCACTTTTATAAATTGTATTTGTATCCCTTATTGACTTTTGAGTGGTTATTGACTTTTAAGTTTGATTCTTGGTTGGATTTGGTTAGTATAGGGTATTTACTTCATAGTATGTGACTATTTAGCACAGTATGAGAATAGAACAATTAGAGCAATGTCTAACTCAATAAATGGTAGCTATTTTATACTTACAAAAAATACCTGGTGTAGATTTTCGCAAATGACAGGTAAAACTTACCTGTTTTAGTGATGAGAACACTTCATTAAATTATAAAATTTTGACTTAGAAGATGAACACACAGTTGATTTCACAATATTGTCACCAGTTTGAAGTACCTGTCTACGATGTCTGCTTGGGAGAACTGTAGCAATGTTTACAAATGCGAAATAAGAAAACCAAAGAATCAATGGCGTGTATTTGCATTACACCTGGAGAGTATTACTAAACAGCTTCCCTTCCCAGATTAGACGCCGAAACCCTGAGGAAAGGCAGAAGGTAATTTCCTTTACTCAAAGGAAATGCAGGCTGAGCGTCTTTAATGTTCCGACAGTTCTTCGGCGTAGAAACAAAGTGCGAACCACAGGGGGAAAAAAAACTGGATCTCCCTCCATTTTACTAAGTACCCGGCTCCAGAGAAGTGCGCTCAGTGGAGAGCGCGCGGAATTCTAGCTACTTCCATTCCTCCGACACGCCCTCCCAGAAATTTCAGCTCATTGGCTCCTTTCAGTCTTCCTAGTCTTCCCGGGGAAGCTTCACCGTCTCCTTGGCAACCTGAGCTGCCACCAATTGCAGGCAAGGACTGGTGATCACGTGGCCTGTGCCGCGTCTCCAGCGGAGGAAACATGGCGGTCCTGGCAAGAAATTGCTGTGAAATTTGAATTGCTCTACTGTAGCTGCTGCCTCTTTGTTGATGGCTACTGCGGCTTTGTGCGGTTCCCCTCAGAGCCCGGAGAGGCTCCTTGGAGACCCCTCTCCGCAAGAGGATGAAGACTGTGATCCTGAAGATGGGGCCAGCGACTCGGGTTCCTATTCCTCCGCCAGTAGCGATTACGAGTAAGGTTCTGGAAGAGGGACAATGAAATCCGTCCCTTCGGTCCCGAGAGTGGAGTGTGCACATGGTTTGGGGGGACTGTGGAGCTTTGGGTGGTTGGGATTGAGTGACCTTCAATAGCATTGACTTTCCACCGTTTTCATGTCATGGCACACATAAACTAATTGCTAAAATTCTGTGGTACACCAAAAAATATATTTTTGCCAGTCTGATAAAAAAAATAGGTATAATTTTGATTCGTTAATGCTGGATGGCTATTGTTGTGTTGGCTGCTGTTATTTTTTTATTTGGCAATCTAAGGGAAAGGAGGTCATTGTCTCTGACTGAATAGCCAGGTATTACAGGTTTTAAAAATTCTTGAGGCACATCTGTTGAAGATCGCTGTTCTATAGTAAGCGGGATTTATTGGTGCCACGTTTCAGTCGTGTGATATCCTGAGCAGAAATGCGGTGCCATTCTTTGCTGATGTAGGTTTTTTAGGATTCTCAGATGAGTCTCTCCTCCTTCTGGTGGATTCCATAGTATATGAGGGTGTAACTGTTAGAGCAGGGGTGTCAAACTCATTTTCAACGGGACCACATCAGCCTCGGGGTTGCCTTCAAAGGGCCAAAATAATTTTAGGACTGTATGCATGTATCTACTCCTGAACTGTTAAGGAGTAGAAATTACATTCGGCCCTTTGAAGGCAACTGAGGCTGATGTGGCCTTGGTGAAAATGAGTTGACACCCATGTTAGAGTGTTCATAGAACTGCTCTGTCGCAGTGTGTTCTTACTTTTCTAGCATCGTGATGTTGTGACTTCAACCTCATTAGTATTTAGAGCAAAAGGACACCCTACACGTTTTATTTAAAGTATGTACTTTTTTCCTATTATAAAAATGAATAGATGTATAAAAGAAAGAGAATCCACCCATAGTCTCACAATGGAGGACAACCTCTCTTGCCATTTTGGGGGTATTTCTGCTATATTTCCCTATACATCCTCATGGTTTTCTTGTTTGTTTTCTTTTACCATAATGTAATTTTTAAAATACAGAATACCCAAGTATTGCTTTCCACTTTTTTTAACCTTAATAATAATGAAAAAGTTACTTTGATTCACGGTACCTAGTACTGCTTCCATTTTAAAGGAATCTAGCCATTACTACTATGGTTTAAGAACTTGTTGGAAAAATCAGTTAGTGGTAGCTGGAAATGACAAAGACTGAAAAGGTCCAGGTGCCAAAACATCAACCATGCCACCCTATAATGGACTGCCATATACGTCAGTTTTAGGATGGCATTTTTAATGTGTATTTAGGAGTAACAGTTACTTGGCAATTATTTTCATCTATAAGTACATAAAACATTTTTCATTATCTTTCAAAACATGGAGGAAAATCATTACTAATAGCTACTTAATATACTCTAGAGCAGGGGTGTCCAACCTGTGGCCCACAGGCCACATGATGCCCAGGATGGCTATGAATGTGGCCCAACACAAAATCGTAAATTTACTTAAAACATTATGAGATTTTTTTGTGTGTGATTACGTGTCGCAATGTATTTCTGTGGGGCCCAAGACAACTCTTCCAGTGAGGCCCAGGGTGCCACAATGTTGGACACCCCTTCTCTAGAAGCTTAATGAGGACAGATCACATTCTTGAAGACCTGAGCAAGTTTAAGAATATCACATATTTTGCATAATCTTCTACTGCTGTGGTTATTTAAAAATAACTAGAAAATTCATGGTTATCAATCAAAGCTGCTGGAAGGAAGTCTGAATTATATGGAACCCGTTTGGTCTTGCTATGGGAGCTATAGGCAGTGTGAGACTCAAAGTATTGGTTTATCAACATCTTAAAATCATACACTTTTAGCCCAGAGAGAATCTGCCTTGCTCATAGCCACCCAATTGAGTGTTGTCAGTGTAGGAACTCAGGAGACCTGATTTCAACTGGGGCACCCTGATTTGGATAGAATTGAAAGATAAATAAGCTAGTCATGTTTCCTAGGAAATGAGCAATCTGAGAACCTTATGTTAAGAAAATACATTACTTAAAAGTATTTTGTAATTCAGAAAATATATATCCATAAAACTTGGAGCAGACTATAACTATACAGTTATTTCTGATTAGAGCAAAATAGACTAAACAAAATAAGAACCTCACTGAGAGACGTGTACACAATCACAACTTTGCAGCTTGCACCATGGGCGTCTCAGAAAAGAGATGAAAGGATATTTATATTAATATTGATTATTGTGACCCCTATATTATAAAAATCTGAATTAAAACTGCTAGTTTTAATTCCTTTTTTAAAGAAAACCTTTTATTTTAGAGTAAGTTTAGATTTACAGCCAAGTTGCCAAGAGAGTAGAATTCCTGCATCTCCTTCAGCGGGTTTGCCCTGATGCTGATAAGATCTTACACAGTTATGGCACATTATTCAACACGAAGAAATTAACATTGGTACTGTGCTATTAAGTAAACTCCAGATGTTTTTTTGGATTTCACCATTCCTTTACTTTTGCCCTTTTTCTGTTCCAGGATCCAATCCAGGATATCCTATTGCATTTAGTCATCAAGTCTCTTCTGGTCTGTGACAGTTCTCAGTCCTCCCTTACTTTTCATAACCTCCATCCCTTGGTTAAGGTGATGACAGCCAGGTTTCTCTGCAGTGGTTACTGTTTTTCACTTTCCACACTCTGTTCTTTGGAAGCACGTCACTTACGTCCAGTCTGTGCTCAGTGGGGTGGGGGTGGGGGGGCGGCGAAATTAAGCTCCGTCTCCTGGAGTAGGGAGTATGCACAAAGAACCAATGTCTGTGTGTCTTCTTGGTTCATTTTCTTTTCACTGTATGTCGCCTTCCTGTGCTGAATCCCTTAGGTTTATTTCCCATTTTTATTCCTATCTCTCTACTCCCTGTAATTTTTCTTTTAAAAAAATTTCTTCTTCCTCTTAAAGTGAAGTGCTTTTAACCTAAAGGTTGAGAAAATGGATCTCATTCATTGTGTTGGACATGACAATGGTCTTTTGGACAAAGATCTCTGCATGCACAGACATGTAAAGGTGATTACCACATTGTTCTCCGTGTTGCGGGGTCAGGGGCTGGAAGCTGAACACAAAGCCCATCGATAGGCAACCAAATGTGTTACATCGCTGATGTGGACAATTAATGCAGCCATTAGGGATTTCTAAATTATATTGTCAATTGATAAATGAAAACAATACAAACATACTCTTCCACTTTTTAAAAACGATGACAAAACAACCCTATGTGGCCCTGGCTGGTGTAGCTCAGTGGATTGAGCGCGGGCTGGGAACCAGAGGGTCCCAGTTCGATTCCCTGTCAGGGCACATGCCTGGGTTGCGGGCCGGGTCCCCAGTGAGGGCCATGTGAGAGGCAACCATACATTGCTGTTTCTCTCCTTCTCTGTCTCCCTCCCTTCCCCTCTCTCTAAAATAAATAAATAAAATCTTAAAAAGAAAAAAAAACCTATGTGTTTTTATGTGATGATAAGAACATTGGTTTTTAACACTGCTTACGTCATGAAATGTAGGAAGGGAAGATGCTGTGTGTGGTGACGACAGCCTGTCTGTGTAGACTGAGTCTGCATCTGCGTACAGGAGAGGGTGCACGAAAGCAGTCACCAACTAGAAATCTGGTCAACATTCATCCTTTCCTCTCTGTCATCCTCTCACCTGATCAATCTCATAGTCTGGGAGATTTTCCAGCATTTCTTAAATGTTTTTCCTACTTTTCATTTTTTTCTACCATTGCCTTCGTTATTGTCTCTGCTTACAAAAAAAAAAACAAACCCCTTAAATGGTTTCTTGTCTTGAGTCTCAGGCACCTCAAATCCTTCTCTGCCCCCTTGTCAAAGTAGATCTATCCAAGGATAGCTGACATGTAAACCTGAACTTCTGCGATGCCCTCTTACCTCCACTACAAAACCCAAAGCCTTTGCCACGGTCCAAAGGCCTTGCAGAGTTAGGACTTGGCTGCTCCTCCTGTCGTCACTCCCCACCTCCTGAACTACGTAAGCTCTGGTCACCGCAGACTAGCTTAAATTGTCCACACAGGCCACACAGACTGTCGCCCAAGGCCTTTACTAATGCTGTTACTTCTTTTTGGAGTTCTCTTCTCCTTCTACTCCCAGGCTCCCCTCCCTGGTCCCTTATTCTTTTAAAAGTCAAGTCCAGTGGACAGCAGTGTGGTGATTGCTGGGAGGAGGGGGTATAAGGGGACTAAATGGTAATAGAAAAAAAATACAATAAAGATTAATTCAATGAGGGGAAAAACTCATGTCTGGGGTCTAATCTACAAAAAAATCTCCCCTGACCTCACCCTCAACCCCTGGCTAAGCTCGACGACCCCTCTCTAGTACTTACCATGTGGCTTGTCATGAATTCTTGCTCAGTGCCTCTTCCCCACCAGACAAGGGAAGGAACTGATGTTGTCATCATTGTAGTTCTAGATTACTCTTGTGCCTGGCTCTGTTTATTTGCTTCGTGATTGGATGCCATCCCCTGAGCACTGCCCACCCCCCAACCTGCATGTATCTTTAAATCATAACCAAAAAGTGGTTTCACATTTAGGTTTTAGAGATTGAAATAAACTTCACATTTAATAGATAGGGGGAAAAGGTTTTTTTTGGATCATATATTGTACCTGTAATGCAAATAACATACCAGATTAAAGAGTTAGATTTGGGATTATAAAACAAACACGTTCGTTCATTGTTTAAATCAATATATATCTTCATTAAGTAATTGTGTGTAATCATGGTATTTATATTGTGGCTTTTAAAATTATGGTACATTGCTATCAGAAAGTTTTATGGTGGGATCGCTTCTCGTCCTTTTGGCTAAGATCAAGTGTAGAAAGTTTTATGGTGGGGACACAGTTATTTAGATTGTCCCTTCAGAGCAGAGTGCAGTTATGAAATACCGATTTCTGTAGGTACAGATAGGGATGGTTGAAACAACTAATGTATGATTAATAACCTGCAGTACGTGGTGCCAAGTGCCTAAAACAATGCCACACACTGGGAACCAACAAGTGCCAAAGAAATACTGGGTTGGATATCTGGGGCTAGTTGTGCCCTTTTTCACCTTTCATATAGAGTTGAAAATTGTGTGTTAATTGCCAACCACAGACTGAGGCAGTGGTTAGTTTTAGCGTTGAGTAATAGAAAAGTACATTTTTTGGACTGATTTTCACAGTATTGAGAAAGAGACTCTTAAGTCAAAAGAACGAGAGTTGCTAATACACACTGCAGAAAACCAAACTGCCGTCTCTCTGATTGAACGATTAGAACACAAATTATACCCTTTCGTGCCAGGGTATTACAGCTCATGTTTCTGAAAAGACTTTCTGCACTAGTAGTTTTTCTACTGTAACCAATTTTGCTTTGGAGAATAGCGGTCTGAAAAGTAAATGCTGGTAACATTGAACAGGGTACAGTTCATGATCAGGTATGGTAGCCTGAGATGAGTATTTTTGTTTTTAATGCTTTGTCAGTCATTTTTAGTGGCAATAATTTTATTTCTTTCAATGGCCCATTTTCCAGTTAAAAGGTTTTTTTTACAATCACATGATGAATTATGTAATATGTGGTTTACTTTTCCTACTATAATGATTCATAAAAAGGAGTTTTACAGAAATTATAGGCTATAGAAGTGATTATTATTAACTGTGATGATAAACTGGCTCTTTTCAGCAACGACTTTTCTTCACGGTAAAGGGAATGCTTCTTTTTTGAAAATGGATTATTAAACAAAGTCTGTCAATACTGGTCTTCCGCTTTCACTTTAACATGACAGCCACACTGAAAAAGTTCTATGCAGTTAGTGTATTTGTGTGTAGAATTTTCAAGTGGCCTATGTCTGTAATTGCATAATCAACTACTAATATAAGTTATTATCCGGTGACATTGTGTAAGGTGAATAACAACCACACAGGGGCTGAACTGAATTTCTTTAAAAAACAAAAACTGAGATTCTAGAAGGGGACCATCTCATTTTTTGTTTTCTTTTCAGTCCCCTTAGATCCCTTCTCTAAAACCTGTTCTTCAAGGTGTTACAAAAAGCATCCTCCAGAATAAACCACTGATGCTCACAATAAGTTAGGGATAATGAGATTCTAATAATTAAAGAAATTTTGCATCTCCTACCTCCCTGTACCCTGCCCCCACCCTCATCCCTGCGCCAGGAAGACATAGCTGTTTTTTTTATGTTCTGCTGCTATTCAAATTATCTTTTCTTTTTTTTTTTTTCACAGTGACCTTGAGCCTGAGTGGCTGGACAGTGTGCAGAAAAATGGAGAGCTGTTTTACTTGGAACTGAGCGAGGGCGAGGAAGAAAGCCTCCTTCCCGAGCCACCTGTGGTGAACCATGTCCGGTTCAGTGAAAATGAGATCATTATTGAAGAGGATGATTACAAAGGAAAAAAGTATGAACCCAAACTCAAGCGGTTCACCAAAATTTTAAAAAACAAAAGGCTTTTACCCAAGCGCTACAATAAGAAAAACAGCAAAGACAGTGGGCCAGTCTCCATTCTAAAGCATCAGTCCCACCAGAAACCAGGGGTCATTGTCCAACAGAGGTACAAGGACGTGAACGTCTATGTGAACCCCAAAAGGCTAATGGTCACCAAAGCCAAAGAGCAGCTCAAGCTTTTGGAAGTGCTGGTTGGGATCATCCATCAGACGAAGTGGAGCTGGAGACGAACTGGAAAGCAGGCCGGCGGGGAAAGGCTGGTGGTCCATGGCCTGCTGCCCGGAGGGTCGGCCATGAAGAGTGGTCAGGTGTTGATTGGTAAGTGCCTTTGCTAACCATCAGTCCTTGTTTGCTGTGATATGTAGTTAATGATGCCTTGTGAAGAACGTGATCAAATCAGAGTTACAGCCTGCGTCTGAAAAGATTCAGGACTGCCCGGTGACACGTGGGACAGGAGTGACATTGTTAAGGGTGGCGTGCTGCCAGGCACGGTGTTCTGGAAAGAAACTAAGGTAGTTTAGTCCCTTCAATATGTGTGTGCGCCTTGCTTAGGCCAGGGGAGAGCTTGAGTTTTAAATTACATAATTTTATGTCATCTTGGTTATATTTGCTGACAAGTAAAAGAAAATAAGCTGATTGTACAGTGATAATTTAGGGTCGAATGACCTGTATCCAATAACATGACACAAAAATATATAATTTATGAATAAAAATACTTGAAAATTATATGTTTGCACTTGAGTGCACTAAGATCTTGGAGTGGTTTTAACTGTTTCATTTGGCGTATTTAGCAACAGTGGTGGTGTACAGAAATTTCCTTTTTAGGGTGCTTGCCATAAAATGTCCCACCAATTTTGAGGGGAAAAAATAAATTCATAAGTTATTCTGAATATATATTAAGATCAGCATTTGGTGTTACAGATATATTTCAGCTGTTGTATAGGTAATGTTTGAGTTCATAGTTACTTATTACTTACGGATAAATTAGACAAACGTGAGAATATATTATTAGTAAAACTTAAAGGTATTTAGCAATGCTAAAAGCTCACAGTCTTAAGTTGATCTAGCCTAAGAGATTTAGGCAAAGGAGCTTTTGTTGATGCTTTAGAAACATTGAAAACTTTTTAAATTAAGTCTAAATTTGACTTCTCTGTTCACTGATTCAACAAATGATTTTTTGAGCATCTTCTACGTACCGGGAATACCCAAACACTCATTTTGGAGTGGAAGGGCCGGATCGGAAATCGGCTGGCAGTTTCCTACAGTGGGCTGGGTGCCGTGATAGGAGTTTGCAGGGACGACTCGTGTGGGAAGGGCAGCTGGGCAAAGTGTGTGTTATGGGGGTTGCAACAAGATCCCCTTGCTCTCCTGTTACAGTGTCACACTGATACTCATTCCCTGGAGAATTATGGCCTGCGTGTCTCTCCCCACCCAGCCCCCTGAATCTGGGTGGGTCTGCGACACAGGTTAGGTGCTGCTGGGTGATTTAGGAGGTGGGGTCATAAAGGCAAAGGTGATGCCCCTTCTGCCTGGTTTTCTTGGAACCCGTCACCCTCCTGTGAGGGAGGCCAGGCCACGTGAAAAGGCCATCAGCAGAGTCCTGTCCAGTGGCTCCAGCCACCATAGTATCAGCCACCAGACATGAGTGAAGAAGCCTTCCCGGTACTCCAGCCCCAACCACTGTCCAGCTGCCATGACATGAGGAGCCCCAAGTGAGAACTTCAGCGGAGCCCAGTTGAGCCCAGAACCGGGAGAGATGAAAAATGGCGCTGTTCATTTTGTTTTGTTGTTGAGATACAGTGACATATAACATGATATCAGTTCCAGGTATATAACATGATGCTTCGATATTTGTACGTACTATGAAGTGATGACCACAATAAGTCTAGTGCATGCCCATCACCACACGTAGTTAAAAATCATTGTTGTTTAAAGCTACTGAGTTTGGGGGAGTGATTCATTATGCAGCAATTTACATTCTCTCAGATCTTCAACTTTCTTTTTTGGAATATAAGAAGATTGGGCTAAAATATCTCTACAGTTGTTTCTTTTAGTTCTGTCGAAGGAGGCCAGAATTCCTGCTTATGAAGTCCTCCTGGTTGTCGCTGCCCCATAATTTTAGGACCCCACGCGATGGGCATTCCCAGCTAATGCTTTATCTCTCTACACCCCGCCCTTTGTACCCATGGGTTCCACATCTGCGGATTCAACCAGCCTCTCCTGGGAGGTGCTCCAACAGTGGTTACTGTATTGCTGACGAGTACTGTGTAGTTGGGCCTGTGATGGTTGTGTCTGTACTGAGCATGCACGGACTGTTTTCTTGTCGTTATTCCCTAAGTACTACAGTAGAGCAACTATTTACAAAGCATTCACACTGCATTAGTCGTTGCAGGTAATCTAGAGATGGTTCAAAGTATGCGGGATGAGGTGTGCAGGTTATGCAGGATCTGCAGATTTTGGTAGTTGTGACAAAGACCATATGGCCTGCAGAGCCTGAAATTCTTATCTTGTCCTTTCTAGAGGAAGTTTGCTGACCCCGGATATAAAAGGAGGGAAAACTGTGCTGGAACTGTTTGTTGAACCATTTTTTTAGTAACAATACAAAGCAAGGTTTTTGTTGTTTAAATTATAATTTAATAAATCTACATGTTACTTGACTGTTATAATTATAAAAACTATGTACTAGTACAAAAGTTTTTATTTATTGAGAGGCTTAAAAGGATAAACGTCTTTGATACCTCATTTGTGTGAATACAGGTAAAGACTAAACATAATTTGCAAGAATAATTGTGGCAGTAGTGTTAGGGTCATTGATGATTTTTCCAACGTTTCTGTAGTATTTTCTGTTTCAATGAGAAATAAAAACTGCATTAACTTGTGCAGCATCACCAGGGAATGGGGTATTTTACTGAGTCAAATGTTCCAAATGATAGTTGCAACAGGTGAGCTACCATTATTCAAGAACTTCCAGAGTGGTAGATTGGGAGAGCCCTTCATTTTCTCTACTTTAGTACTTGCATATTATAGACGAGGGATTGATATTGCAACTGAAAAAAATATAGTAAAAATCATTTTATCTTAAAACTTAAGAATTTGTTAGTAAATGCATTAAGTGTAAATGCATTAACTTAAATGTATAAAATGTCAGTATGGTAACTATGTTTCAAAACCCAGATTCTCTCCCCTCTGAAGTCAAATTGGGCTTGGTTTAAAGGATCAGTGTAAAGTCACAGTCTGCTCCCACCCACTGCCCCATGCCGATTTCCCAGTCCTCCTGTGCAGAAGTCCCCACTTCGAACCAGACTGACGTATGTTTTCCCCATGACCACCAAATGCACCTTGTGTATCCATCTCTATTCTTTAAACATTCATGGTCCCTGACTCTTGGTTGGTGCTTAGCCAACATTGCTTTGTGTGTCTAGGAGGGTATATTCACTTTTATTGCTGCTATGACAAATCACCACAACCTTAGTAGTTTAAAAAGGCACAAATTCATCATTGTGCAGTTCTGGAAGTCAGAACTCTAAAATGTTTCTTCCTGCACAAAAAAAGTACCCACAGGGCTGCATTCCTTGCAGAGATTCCACGGGAGTCCCATTCCTTGGCCAGCTTCCAGAGGTCAAGTGCATTCCTTGTCTTGTAGTTTTCTTCCTGCATCCTCAAAACCAGCAGCATAGCACCCTCAAGTCTCTCTTCTCTGACTCTGACGCTCCTGTCTCCCTCCTGTAAAGACCCTCACTTGGGCTCACTTGGGTCTTCTCCCCACCTCAAGGCCCTTAGCCAAACTAAGTACATCTGCAGAGTCTCTGTTGCCACTGTAGGCAGCATATTCACAGATTGCAATGCGGATAGCTTTGCAGGATGGTTACTCTGCCTACCACAGTGGCTGGTGTTTTTTTTTGTGGTTTCTGTTTGTTTGGGTAAGATCTATTCTTTCTTTTTCCTACATTTATGTGTCATTTGTTTCAAAAGTAATTTCTTAAACTGTATACTCGTTTCATGTAGTATAATAGAGCAGGACACAAATAGAGCAGTAAACAAACTTTTGCATATTTTCATAGCCTGTGTTGCCTTATGTGGTAGCCCTTCAGTACATATTTGCTATTTGCCAGATGTTAAGGAGTTGACAGGTTTTCTCAAACAATTAACTTTACATTGAGGAATTGATTTAAACACTATGATAAACTGATTTCATCTCTTTATGCTGTATTTGATTCTCAATTGTATCTCTTGATAGAAGTTTCTTCTCTTTTCTACCCACTAATAATCTCTAGACCATTTCTTATTTAACAATTGAAACCAATTCATGCAGTTCAGTTCCTTTCAGCCTTTGAAATGGGACAGTGAGTCCTGGCGACTCCCCTGAACTTGTGGACAAAGAACTTTCCACCAGTGCAGCTGCCAGCTGCCAGCTGCCGGGACGTGATGCCCGGGACGCCTGCCTTCTCTGGTCACCTCATGACAGGCTCAGGACACTCAAGGAGGCAAATCTCTGGGAGAAGGAGAAGCGGATGTGACACTGTTTCTACAGAAATAAAATTTTCCATTTAAAAATATTTCACTACACTTACTCTAAAATGTATTTTCAAATCTTTTACGATAAAACTTGTCTCCTACTTTCAGGGGTTGAGGAAACGTGATGCTTTCGGGTGACAGTCCCTAAGACACTCAGCTACAGAACTGTATTTGTCAGGGTTTGGAGAAGAGTCATTTGGAACATTATCCAATGGAGTTTTGGTTTAAAGGAGCAAGTTTTAAATGGTGTCACTACATAGGTGTTCTAATCATCTTACGGACAACGGAACCCATGGATAGAATGGTCTAGAAGTGGTTTTGTCTTGCATCAATACTCCAATATCCTTCATTGTTTCTTTTAAAAAAATCAACAGCTACAAGTCATTTGATATAGTACACTTGTTTAATCTCCTTTTTTAAAAAAATGGGGGATATGTTGCTTCCCCCCACCACCAGGTTGAACTGAAGTTGGAAGCGTACTTTTAGTTTGCAAGTTCTTTCTTTTAAGAACAGTTACCTGGCTGCTCAGAGGGCTGCAGTGGCCGGCCATCATAGTGCCTCAGTGCCGCACCTGCGGAACTGCGAGCTGAGCAGCCGGAATCCTAGTGCAGCCTGTCAAGAGCCTTCAGGGTGATGACCTGCAAGGTCCCCCCCCCACCACTCTGCACCCAACCCCCCTCCCCCGCCCCCCCGCCCCGTGCTAGAGTGTCAGGGAGAGCATGGGAGGCAGGCGGAGAGGGAGAATAGCAGAGCTAAAGGGACAGCATTTTCACCTGTTCCCCAGCCCTCACTCCCAGGGCGACATGAAGAGGGCTAGGTGACACCTATGCACATACCTGTAGTGAGTTGTATGAAAGGGAGAGGGACTTCAACCTTAAGGAACATGAATCTTCTTTAAAGAACAAATACTGATAATAAGAGATTGAGGGAATGCTATCTTTATACTGTACATTTAACGAACTTGACCTTTGCTCTGGAGGGAGACACTGTCTTTGTCACCTAAGGCTCTTCAGTATACAACGGAGGACCTCCCAAATGCAGAATTTATTTATAAAAAATTGTGTATTCTTACATGTTTAAACTTCAGTCGCCTTCAGATTATTCTCCATTTGATGCAATACACCTATCAAGATTTTTTTTCCACTGCTCAAAACAGTTTTTGAACTCATCCATTTTAATGCCTTTTTTGGTTTCACCTTTTCCACATTGGCAAAGCATTTCACTTTGAGGACTTTTTTCATCCATGCAAACAAAAACAAAGTGTCCTAGGGTGAGATCAGGTTACTAGGGAGGGTGGGGCACAGGGGTCATTCTGTTTCGGGTCAAAAACTGGCAAACACTCAGCGCAGTATGGGCAGGTGCACTCGTAAATCACCCATCATGAAATGGGCAAATGCTTTGAAAGAGTCTCCAAAAAATAAATTCACTGAAGCCAGCCAGACACAGCCTCTCACAACAGGGCCAGCTGATACACTGATGCTGATGGGTTCCCACGACACTCACGTAGCGGGGGAAGCCTGTATTACAAGGGGCCTGCCCTCCAGAAGATAATTCTGTTTTTTGTGGGGAGGGGTCCCCCTCGTGCAAGCATCCTTAAAAGATAAACCAGAACAAAGACTTTCAGTGCCGTGGATTGCAAGATGTACAAACCATGAGAGACCAATGGAGAATTGTCTATTGACACTATTTTATCTATATACATGATTATTATCTATCTTCCCCAAAGAATATTAAGCTCCGTGAAGAGATTTATGTCTGTGTAATTCAATTCTCTGTCTGCAGTGCCTAGCACACAGTAGGTGCTCAATGAATATTTGTTGGATGAATTAATGAGTGGATAAGTATGAATTATTTGATCAGATTCCTAATGATACATTTATGATGAGAAAAAATCTTGCTATATATATATTTCTATTACTGTAGCTTACTGGTGTTTTGATACTACTTTTAATTATGATGTGAGAGGAAATTTCTATTTTAAGACTGATCTTTTTTATATCAAAGCCCCCAAACTTATAGACATACAAATTTAAAGAAAAAACATTTCAGAGGAGATTTTTACCAGAACCTGCTGTGGATTTTGATATGGTGGGGCCTTTGAAACAAAGAGCTAAGTGCAGACACAGATCAATCATCATGAGTACCACAGCATATTGAGTTATGGTGTACCACAAGGGTTTAATTCAAATTGCAGCTGAATTTTTTTACTGTGGGTGTAAGTGGTTAGATTCAATTTTGTTATGTGCAGATACTTGGTTTATGCTACAGATTTTCCATTTGTCATTTGGGCTTATATAATTCTTCCAGTTGTCTCAAAAAATGAGAATATTCGTATCTTTAAATATTCGTAGGTTGTATTCCGTCATGGCACAATGTTAGGCTGTATTACAGTTTAAGAAAGAGTGGAGCAGGAGATTTGCTCTGCCACTAATGAGCTTTATAACCCTAGACAAGCCCTTGACTGTCTGTACCATATTTTCCACTGTACTTCGAAGAGGTCGGAACAGATGCTTTGTAATGTTCCCATTCTAGATCTTTTTGGTTTGGGGATATTCACACAGCTGTCCTCTGTTGTTACTCTTTTTTCAGGTGATGTCCTTGTTGCTGTGAATGATGTTGATGTGACTTCTGAGAACATAGAGAGAGTTCTGTCTTGCATTCCTGGACCTATGCAGGTATGGATGCTCTTTGGGTCTTATAAGGAATTAGGTAAATTAGGTGCATCTTGCACTATTTTCTTTTTTTAAGATTCTGGAAATTATCATGCTTAATGGGTGAGTTCCACTTATATACTTGGATATTTAAAACATTTTAGATCTTGGTAACATTTGTAGCTTTTGGAGAGTGGTCTTAAAAGAGAACGGTATGCCCTGACTGTTGTGGCTCAGTGGGTTGGGCGTCGTCCCGCAAAGCTAGAGGTCATTGGTTTGATTCCCAGTCAGGGCACATGCTTGGGTTGCAGGTTCAGCCCCTGGTTTGGAGTGCATACAGGAGTCAACCAATTAATGTTTCCCTCTCTCGCATTGATGTTTCTCCTTCTCTTTCTCCCTCCTTTTCTCTCTCTTTGAAAAATAAATAAATGTTTTTTTTAAAAAGACTGAGAGACAAGGATCTACAAATAAAACTCACCCTAAGTAAAGCAGGAGCAAGACAATAATAAAAACATATATAATGACCAACTTGCCATTATAACTACCATTTGTGCTGATGAAGATCCAGTTCCTAGAAAAGTCTTTTTAAACAGTCGTGCAACTGTCTGTTCTCTGACTTGTTAAAATCATTATTGCTATCAAGTTTTTTTCTGTGGTTTTATTTTGAAAACCATACTCTTCTCTTGATTTTTCTAGTTTAGCCTTACTCCTGAGCTTTTGTTTAGCTATTTAATGAATTATGTTTCGTTCCTTGTAGGTAAAAAGAAATCTCTTGCATAATTAAGTGATTTTGATACTCCTATTCATTGACATTTTTGTATCAGAGATGGCATTTTCAGGTCATTAGATGTATTTTGAAAGTGCTATACTTCCTCTGTAAGAATGTTCTGCTCTCGTTGGCCTCAGGAACTCGCTTTCTCCCTTTGGAGGGGTGAGGCGGACGTATGCTTCCAATAGGTGAGACTCCATCACGTGGTGAGAGGGGGGCACGGTTTTGGGTGAACAGAATCCCTGACAAATCAGAATCTGATCTGCATCTGATCTGAGATTCTGACATAGTAGGACCCATGATGAAATTCCTTGTTTTCTAAGAAATAAGATTTCCCTATACTCACTGCATTCTGTTAAATCAGTCTCCCTCTCCTTCTCTCTGTCTGTCTGTCTGTCTGTCTCTCCCTTTCTCCCTCCCTCCCTCCCTCTTTTTCTCAATTTGGCTATCTTTGGAAATGTAAAATTAAAAGTTTAGCAGATTTGCATTTTAGGAATGTATCGCTCTGAGTGAGACTGGAAGCTGGGCAACCAGGCGGTCAGCTTTGGAGCAGTCTAGAAGAGAGGTGGTGAAGGCTGAGGTGAGGTGTCAGCTGAGGATATGCAAGAGGAGGAGATTCCGTTTCAGACAGGTGGGAGACGAAGAGGATAGTTCTTCCTGTGGGACAGAGAGGAGCCCAAGGTGCCTTCCAGGTTGCGTCTCGAGTAATTCAGTGAGACTGCCCAGAAGGGCAGAGGATCACGGAGAGGGAAGGTGCTTGTTGAATGGGATGGGTTGCAGACAGACGTAGAAAGAAGGAACATTAAAACTACAAGGTTTTGAGCCCGGCTGGTGTAGCTCAGTGGATTGAGCGCGGGCTGGGAACCAGAGGGTCCCGGTGCGATTCCCAGTTAGGGCACATGCCTGGGTTGCGGGCCGGGTCCCCAGTGAGGGCCATGTGAGAGGCAACCATACATTGCTGTTTCTCTCCCTCTCTGTCTCCCTCCCTTTCCCTTTATCTAAAAATAAGTAAATAAAATCTTTAAAAAAAAAACTACAAGGTTTTGGAAGTGATGAGTTATAGAGAACATGTCCTCAGACCTGTTCTCAGGAAAGACACATCTTCTGAACTGGGAGAGGAGGAGAGAAAGGACGGGCAAACTGTGCAAATCCGAAACCGTTTTGAGGGAGATAGGAGGTGGGGAACCATGAAACCGGTCACAGGTTCATCTCCATGGAAGAACAACAGGAAATTCTTCTTACAAGAAGCTTCATATAAATTATCTTATGTTAGATGTTTTAAAAGTTTTTTTTCCTGTAAAACATATCCTAATGTTTACATGTACAACCCCCTTTTCAAAAATAGCACTTAACTCCTAATTTGGTTATCTGTCTCACCCTTTATTATTTTATCAAGGCAACCAGGTCTCCCAACATTCATAGCACTTAGCATGTAAGCTTTTTCAGAATGTCTTGTAAAGTGTAATTATCTTTGAGTTATAGAGCCAACCTGACTTAAATCAGAAGAAGGGTGGCTAAAATAGTTCCCTGAAGAATTTTAATGGCTGGTCCTGTGGTGCATGCATTGGTTTGAGTCAGTCACAGCAGGGAAAGGTCTTCGTACCACAGAGAAGCCGCGCTGCTGTGTGCCAAGTACAACATTGATGCTGGTTTTCCAGTGTCTGTTCTTCATGAAGCACAGCAAACCAGTCTTCAATGTGAGGTTGCTGCTGCTGCCTGAAGTTGGTGAAGTGTTATTTTAAGTCTACAAGTCATTTCCTTTTGTCATCGCTGGGGAATCATACCCTGTCCTCCGACCTCTCTGCGGAACCTCAGCTGGAAAGGCTGCCTCTCCTGTTCTGAGGCACGCTGTTGCTCTCTCCCAGGACCACCTTTCTCCTGCTTCCCAGCGCTGTGCCTGGCTCTCCCAGCCGCGCCAGCAGACCCGGCCTGTCTCCCTACAGCCAGGTTTCCCCCGCCCAGGCCTCCCCCAAGCCCAGTGCCCAAGAACCGACTTCCAAGCTCCCATCTGTCTTGTCTGAACTGTCACAAAGTCTGCTCTCAGGATTTCCCCAAATTCTGGATTTCTTACATTTCCAAGGAACACCCTCAAGGCTTTCGTTAATTTTCTTTTGGACGCTCCTAAATTATTCACAGATAAAAGAAGCCCCCTGACCACCAAGCCATTTACTTCATCAGAGCCTGCTCAAGGATATTATGTATTCCTGCTTACGTTTATATTTATATTCATGCACACATATATTGAGCATTACCGATCACAACAGATGCCACCTTCAGAGAATGGTCTTTCATAATGCTTACATGTTGCTTGTTTAGGTCAAAACTGCATACCAAACACTGTTTTCACATCCTAAAATCATTTCTAAAAGTGTGTCTCTTGAACTCTTCCTCACCTTAACCATATATTAGTTTCCATCACATAAATCTTAATTGTTCCCATGTAGGATCTGCATTTTTTATTTATATTTTTAGTTTGCTTAATATTTCCGCCCCCCAAAATAAACTAATTTTATACTCAGCCTTCTAGTGAAAACTTCTTTTAGTCAAGGCACACACTGGTGCTTTGAAAGGAGCAAGTTATCTTTGGCCATCCTAGCGACATATCTCCTTTTTCAAGGAAAGGTAACTGAGGAGTGGAAGCCACCTTTCAACAACGGGAAAAGGGCCGTATCCTGGACGCTTACCTGTCTGGTTTGACGTCAGGTCTTGAAAACTGTCCTGGTAAAACTGATAGGTAATCGTTCTTAGGGCCAAGGGCCAAGACCCAGCACGCTGATTGTTTTTTACTATCCTCAGCCTATATTTCAAAGGATGTCTAAGAAAATACTTGAGCCTCACCTCTCTTGAAAGGAGCGCCAGTTTTGCTTGTGTGAGGTCACTTTTAGTCCCGAACCTCCTCTGTCACTTTCCCCAGATGAGTCGGTGCTATCAGTGCCTATAATGTGGTGCTAGCCTTTCTCACACAGTCAGATCACGCTGATTTTTGTTTTTCTGGAGCACTTCCTGTTTGTGGGATAATGTGTGTGGGACACTGGGCGGAGAACTGAGATACAGCCACCAACAGAGTGCGCAGCCCCTGCCACCCAGGAGCCCACGCTGTAGGACCGCGTCGCTGCGTGCTGTGTGTGCCTGAGAGCGTCTGTGTGTACAGAGCCTCCTTGCAAAAACTGCGGCTGATTTCCTCTCGGTGAAACATCAACACGTTGTTTTAATGTTTAAAGGTGAAACTGACGTTTGAAAATGCGTTTGCTGTAAAAAAGGAAACAACGCAAGCGAAACAGAAAAAGGCACAGCCGAGCACAGAGGGGGATTTAGTCAAGCTTCTGTGGGGAGAAGAGGTGGAAGGCACGGAGCAGAATGTGCTCGACACGCCGCATGTCGTCCTGTATCTCACCCTGGAGCTGGACTCCGAGACATCGAAGGAGGAGGTGAGTGACTTCTCCAGGTGCGAGGGAAACACGGAACAACCCTGCACAGTCTTCCGAGGGAAGAATACGCAGTGTCTTAGTCATTCCATGTCTTTATGTTTTTGATATGTTTCTTCTCATTGAAGCCTTCTAACTGACAAGCTGAATGAATCCATTTGTAGAGATTTGAATTTGTTTCTGCTGTCTTCTTTAAAAATTCTATTTGAACTGATTGTTCCATGATATTTTGGTTGCTTGTAACATTATTATTCTTGTTCTATTCTCTATTTCTACTTTTTTGTGAATACTCTTAAAATTTTATTATATTTGTTTTCACACATTCTAGAGTTATCTTTAGATAACTTTATCTTCACCCCTTTTCAAACACATTATCTTCACTCCTTTTCAAAATGCCTCAAGACCTTTAGTGTGCCTTCACCTCAGTCATCCCCCTCCACCCACATGCTGTTGTCTTCAATATTTCAGTGCCATCATTTTTTAAAAATCCACAAATTAGGCACAACTGTACTATTAGTACTACTACTAATTATTATGTTTTACACTTTATAAAATATAAATTATATATTATCAAATTCACGTTTCACACATGTTTCTTGGAGATGGACCTTCTTTGAATTTGTATGCATGCTTACGGATTTCTCCATTCACCATTCTTCCTCACATCTCAGACTGTCCTCGCTTGATCATTTTTTCTTTTTCCCAAAACATGTGTTTGAGGAATTTCTTTTTAGTGAAAGTGTATGTGTGATAAATTGTTTTTGTTATCTATCTGTTGATGTGTTTTTCACCCCTTCTCCTATATTGAATTAGTCAGAAGAGGCCATTTGCTATAACAACCCTCCTGTGTCAGTGGCTCAACATAATGGGAGTTGATTTCTCATTTCAATGCGAATGTTCCTGGTGATGCGGTTCAGTGTTTCGAGCCCTTCATCTAGTGGTTCCCTTATTACCAAGAGCTTCTGCGTCCTGTGTTGCATCTTTGGCCTCCAGTTGGCCATTGCAAGAAGAGAGGAAATATGCAGTAACACATGGCACATTCCAGAGGCCTGGCTTAAAAGTAGCACTATCACTTCTGCTCATATCCCAGTGCCTAGAGCTAGTTATATGGTCTCCCTTGATGCAAGGAGGTAAGAAATGTAGTCAGTCTTCCTATGTGGCCAGGAAGAAGATAAGGTCAAGACATGCTAACCAGGCAGAAAGTGATTTTCTACAAACTGTTCAAAGATAGTATTCCTTTGTCTTCTGACTTCCATAATTGCTGTTAAGAAATCTGCTGTCAGTCATTCTTCTGTAAGGAATGTCTTTTATTTTCTTTGTTCAGTTTCTTGATTCTGCTATGTTCATACTGTTTTTTAACCTCTCCATTGTGTTTTCTATTTAAACAGTCACAGTTTTATTTTTAGAAGTTTCTGAAAATTGGCAATGCTATTTCTGGTAGTCTTATTGCTTGCTCATCTTAGTGAATCGCTGTTTCTCTAAGCATTTCATGCAGAGTTCTTCTCTGTTCTGAATCTGCCCATCCCACTATCTCTAAGTCCTGAGAGAATTCTGACTTGTAGTGGTGTGCCTTCTTATGTCCTTGGAGGTCATTGTTAAACTTACTGCTGCATTTATGTTTGGGAGTCCTGTGTTTCTAAACTGGGAATGCATTCCTCCAGAGAAAATTTGCTGCTTCTGCTTCTGCCACTGACCTGGGCACTTCAGCCTTAGTCAAGGATCTGGGTTTAACACACGGTTCTTAGGCTTAGCTCACCTCCTGAGCCACTAGCCCAACACTCAGGGTCTTGATCAAAGCTATTGTGGGCATTTCACTCTCGGGACAGCCCTGCCTCTGCCTCTCTGCTGCACTCACCACTCCCAGCTGAGGCCCCAGCTTGCTTTGCAGTGGTGGGGAAAGGGGTGTAGAAGGGTGTGGAGAGGATGTCCTTGGAAACCTCTCTACTTTCTCCATGTCCAGCAGTTCAAACAGGGGTGTGTTGACGATGCATCTAGTTGTTTTATAGCACAAGGGTCTCTCAAAGCATCTACTTTACCATAATGCTTGGAGCAGAAGTGGGATCTAAAATGTTTTTACCTAATTACATTTCTTTGTTTTTGAAATCCTTGCAGTCTATATTCTCAAAGGCAAAGCCATTTTATCCAAGGGTTGTATTTCCTTATGTTACTGCTTCATATATCAAAATTTAGTCAGTAACTGAAATGGAGAAGAAGGGATTTACTTATTCGTATTTTTGTTACTTTTCTGTGTTCTGAAATGCCCAAGACCTAGAGTTAATTATTCTAATTTCTTGCATGCATGATTAATCCTTGATATCTTTAAAACAAATGAGAAGTTTAAGCATTTACTATGTAAAACACAACAAATTTCTGGGATGGTAGCACCCTGACTCTTTCCAGGCTGTTTTCGAGTAGGAGACTGCTGGGGCCCTTTGTCATCCTTGCCTGTCTTCCCATGGGAAAGTGTGTAGATGTTTCTCAGTGAGCAGGTTTCTGTCTGTGGACAGCCCTGTATCAACACTGTGTTCAGCAGAGGCCTTTTCTTCTCACTGAATAGAGTGGAAGCTGCTGTAGATGTGTGCTGCTGACAAGTGCTGGAAAATGCAGCTAATTAAGCCGGTTAGGAATTGTGGGGCCAGCCAGGCTTTTCACAGCGAGGCTCCCAGGGCCGGTCGCTACGGGCAGTGGGAATAGAGGTTTTCTCAAAGGACCTTTTTTACTGGTATGACTTATTTTACAATAAAATGTCATAGGGTCATTTTATTTTCACGAGAGTTACATATTTCAGAAAAGCTTGTTTTCTTTGACTTACATGATTTGGAAACTTAACCAAAAAAAAAGTGTCAAAGGAAATATGGTTATTTGTTTCAAGTGGTGTTTGTTATTTGGCCAAATGCAGTAAGTTTTTTTACTAGCCAAGTTTTAAATGCATTACGTAGACATAACAGAAGATCTTTAATGATATTAGACTTAATTTCTAGAGATAAAGCATTTAACTGTTTTTACACTAGAAATACTGTGAGAAAATTTAAATTGTTAGGCAGAGTATATTTGGCCAACATATTCTATAGTAATTTGCATATATTGAATGTGCTTATTAATAAGTATAAAAAGCAGATGTGTGTAGTTTATTTATGTTTTTCCTAATGTAAAAGTTGCCCAGATATACACACCATGTCACATAATTGTTCCTTGTAAAAAGAGACCAAAACAAGGTGTAGAACACACTCTTAGAGAGATAAAGAACCAGGGAAACGATCTGGTAATATTTTACGAGAGTGGGCTTTTGTAGTGGCTATATTAGTATTTATGTGTATTGCCATTCAACTGCATTAGTGTAAGCTACTCTGAATTCTCCAAGGTTTCTGTCTGGAAGTTTTTGTTTTGCCTTTTTTTTATTCACCTTGTACAAAAAATGGCACGTTGCTTTAAGCAACAGCAAATAAGTGAGGTACAGAATGAGTCATCCCTTTGTGTAAAAGATCTGGCACCATGCACATCCTGATTGTGAAATTTGTCATTTTGTTAAAACTGCATGTTTTCTGAGAACATGCTTTTCTCGAAAGTAGAAGAATAGTTAGCATTTTGTGATTGTCTTATAGATCTAATATTTTTCTATAATTTGAAATGTGTTGTCTTTTAAAGATTTCTTTCAGATTAATTGTAGTGGACAAACTGTTTCAAATTTAAGACAGGTACAATTTTATAATACCATAATGCTTCTTTCTCCCTATCTGCATTACTCTAATATACTTCCATGTTCTCACTTTTTAATTTCAGTGTTGTCTTGGGTTTAAATAAAGATTTAATAATTTAATGAATTCACAAAAAGTGACAAAAATTATCTTTTTAAAGTCAGTGTGAAAATAATTAAATTTAAATAGTCCTAAAAATGACATGTGGTATCTATGTAAATATTGACTATTGAAGGTAAAAATATTTGTAAAATGAAATATAATAAAAAGTATTAGAATTTATTATAAAGTAGATTAAAGTTTAAAACATTATTTGAAATCAGTTGAAATTATTCCAATTAATTAGTGTCCCACTCAGTATATATTTTGGTGTTGTGACCAACTTTGATATTCTCTAACTTATTTTCAATGCAGTATTTTAAATGCTAGTTAATGTGTTAAAATTCCAGGCATATTTCTCTTATGTTTGAATAAAACTCCTACTGAAGCTGAAAGGATTCTTTCTGTTGTTGTTGTTGTTCTTTTTTTAATATAAAATCTGAACTTTCCGTGACAAAAAAATAATGGTTGGGATAGTTGGGGAGCGTGGTCATTTTTGTTTGTTTTCATTTGACAGCAGGAAATTCTGTATCATTACCCAGTATCTGATGCATCTCAGAAACTTAAAAGTGTGAGAGGGATATTTCTTACACTGTGTGACATGCTGGAAAATGTAACCGGAACACAAGTTACTAGGTAATAATTGATTTTTATTTAGCTTTAGTTCCTTTTCTTCCAAGTTCTTTGCCTTGATTCTGACAAATACTATAGAAGTATCTAGTATACAAATGTGCTTATTATATACTATACAAATATGCAGATAAATCTGCATTACATGCTTGTATATGTAGATTTATCTGTAGATATTTTGTTTCTCAGCTAAGTTATTTCAACCATACATCTATTTGAAGTGTAGGTTTACAACACCGCTGTAGAGCTGGGCGTTTGGGCACATTTTCAGTCACAAAGCTGGACCAGGGACCTGTACTTTAGAATTGATTTCATGTAAGTGATAGATATCTCTTAAGCATGGCATTTTGATGAGCCTAGGCTTTTTTTGTGTTTTTATCTTGATTGTTAACTTTCTGGGTGGGTAATACCTTTGTGGTTGGTAAGAGTGACTAAGTGCTTATTCTGTATTTTTGTATCATAGTTCTTACAACAATTATAGAAAAATACAGAATATACTTTAGGAGGCATATTCAGAATGCACTATCATCTGTGCAAATTTTTTCAGTGATGGATAAGCAAGACATAAGTCAGATAACTTTTGGAAAAATAAAACACATCATATCATTAGTTATATAGCAAAATATCCCATTCCACAGGGACTTATGCAGCCCTGACCTTGAAGTGCCACATTTAACTTACAGAAAGAGGGGGCCCAAAGCTCTTAAGTTTTGTTTAGGGGCTGGTTTCTTTTTTCATAAAATAAGTTTATGAAATATAAAATGTTTTCTTCCTTAATATTTCAACAGTTTTTGACTTTACAAAAAAGTTTGTTTCAAAGTTTAAGAGCCCTTAAATACTGATAAAATGCCAGATCTTCTACTTTCTTTTTTCATTTTTCAGACACCTCTATGGTTTTACAAGAAGTAGGATCTGCAAAACAACAGGAAGAAAAATTTTCTTATTTTTCTAAACAAAAGTCATGTTTAGCTGTGGGACTTTTAATATAGTGTATATATAGATAATACTAATTTTCAAGACACTAGGAACTGAGGTTCCATTTAGTGTATACATTTTGTATACATTTGCATTCATAAACTCATGCTGCAAGCCTCTTTTATTTTTTAAGCAGCCTTATTAAGATCTAGTTCATATTTCATACAACTCAGTGGTTTTGTATGTTCTCAGATATGCACAAGCATACAGAGCTAATTTTAGAACACTTTGATCCTTAAAAAGGAACCCTGAGTCCTTAGCTGTCAGCCCACAGACCCCTCCCCAAGCCCTAGACCACCGCTGACCTCTGTTCTGTGTCTGTAGATTTCCCTTTTCTGGGCATTTTGTGTGAATGGAATCATAATATGTGGTTCTTTGTCACTTCTCTCACTTAGCATAATGTTTTCAAGGTGCAGGGATCCTTTCTAACCTTTTTTTTTTTCTGTAATAGGTCTACTTTTTTTTTAGTTTTTATGGGTTTTTAAAAAATATTTCAGAATATATTTTTGTTGTCATACAATTCTTTGGTAGTTAGGCATATGAAAAAGAAATATGCTTATTAAGCCTACATTTCTTAAATCATACCATATGCAATCTTTTCTGAATGACTATAATTTTATAACATTTATAGATATTCTAAATTTTTTTTTACTTTATTTTTTCTTAGCTCATCCCTTCTTTTAAATGGGAAACAAATTAATGTGGCTTATTGGAAAGAATCTGACAAGTTGTTGTTGATTGGCCTGCCTGCTGAAGAGTAAGTTGAGATTTTTATTTACCTTAAAAATCATGTCTCAAATACTGCTTGTCTCATTAAAATTATGACATTTTCAACATTTTTGCAAACTCCTTAAAGAGCTGCACGATTTAAAGGTCTGTTGCACTGGTGTGATCGCTGTGAGTGTCCCTGTGGTGAGAGTCGTGCCAACCAGGGCCAGGAGGGCCCCCTGGTGAAGGTGGGGGCTGGCGGTCAGTTTTCTTGGCCAAACGGCCAGTAGAGGTAACTGAGAGACAAGCTTGTCCTCTGGCCAAACTTTGGACAATACCGGGATTAGGATTTTGCCTGTTTACAGTTTTTTGCTATTGAGACTTTGAATCGCGGTCAGCACAAAGGTGTTTTGCCCTGGTCTTGAGCACCTTCAGCAAAATATGGACTATTTAACCCTAAAGTGAGTTCTCTAATAGTACATCTTATAGTATTATTATGGTCTCCCTCTTAACTTGTTTGGAAGGATTTTTTAAGTATATCTTTTTCATTTTAATGGTTTGCGGTAAGAGCAGGGTTAATATTGATAATGATCCTAAAGACTGCATTAGGTATTTTACATTCATAAATCAATTTCATTTACTTCTCAAAATCAGCTCCAAATGGACTTGATGATTGCTGGCCCCATTCTATAAATGAGGAAAGTAAAACAAAGAGAAGGTTAAATAACTTGCCAAAAGTCGTATAATCAGCAAGAAGCAGCATTGGAAATTGAACAAGCGTCTGTCTGAACTCTTAGCACTAGAATACTTCCCTAATGTCTTAGCATGTGAGAAGCCGGGGAAGGAGGTAGGGCTCTGGAGAACAGCCCCAAAGAGATGGATCTAACCCCTGGCAGACTAGTCCGTCCCTGCTCAATGATTTATAAAGCTTGTGATTTAGACACTTGCCCACTTTAAGAAGTACTTGGGCAATTTCTATGGAACTATTGTATGGACTTGAGTTTCCCTCTCGGTCCATGGAACCGTCACACGTTGTCTCACCATCAGGAATCAGATGGAAGATGAGCAGCGTAGCGTGGAGCTGACACAGCTTTAGAGAACGCCACTTTGGACAAATTTTTCAGTCAGTCTGAACACAAGTATGACTCTACTCTAGTTACTAATAACTTTGTTAACCAGGTTTCTTTCATTATGTAACAGTGTATTAGTTATCTATACCTGCATAACAAATTAACCCAAAACTTAGGGACTTAAAACAGGAAACACTGATTATCTCACAGGTATATTTGTGGGTAGGGAGTCCATGAGCAACTTAGCTGGGTGGTCCTGGCTCAGGCTCCCGAGCAGCCGCAGTAGAG
This sequence comes from Micronycteris hirsuta, assembly GCA_004026765.1. Taxonomy (NCBI): domain Eukaryota; kingdom Metazoa; phylum Chordata; class Mammalia; order Chiroptera; family Phyllostomidae; genus Micronycteris; species Micronycteris hirsuta. Next base: position 53,860 of record PVJI01000843.1, read on the forward strand.
GGGAATCCAGGGACACACCCTGAAGGTGGCTCGCGCTCAGGGCCAACATCAGGAGGCCTTCGCTCCATACCACATGGACCTCTCCGTGGGGCTGCTTGAGCCCCCGCACACATGTCAGCGGGCTTACCCCCAAGCAAGATCCAAACTAGAGGGGGCAGGGAACTGCAAGACCTTTTATGACTTAGTTTTAGGACAGATACATTATCATTTCTACTATTTACTATTAGCTACAGTGAGTTGCCAAGTCCTGCCCATGCTCAAGGGGGAGGAATTAACTCCGTCTCTTGTGGGGGAAGCGGATCAATTTATGGACATGTTTTAACACCACAGACAGGAACTCCAAAGTAAGCTACAGTGAAAAATATTGAAAGGATATGTTTTGAAGGTGACTGTAGTCTTCAACAGAGATATGATCAATCATAAATGTGGGATTCAGACTTTTTCACATGAAGGGATAATGGTGCTGTGACAAACCCTAGATGGAGGCTCTTTAAACAGCTGGTGTGTTTTTCTGTCTGAAAAAGAGCTACAGTTGTCCCTTGCCATCCCCAGGGGATTTGTTTTAAGGCCTGACATGGATGCCAAAATCTGTGGGCATTCAAGTCCCTCACCTGGAATAGGATAGGACCCTTCTAGGAAACTGCCCAAAGCCCACGGGCTGGGTTATGAAAAGCTAGGCTGTTTAGCTAGTGTGGGTTTACAAGGATTGTGGAACATCCGTGATAAGACACTTTAGGATGCAGTGGCAGGGGGAAACATTTGTCTTTAGACTTCTGGAGAAGCCCAAAGGCAAACCAAAATGAAATGCAACGGCAGATAAAGGTATATCATAGGCGGTTGGAGAGGGAGAGGAAGGCCCAGCTAAGGAACTGAGCAGAGGCTATAAACTTGATCTACTTCTCTTAGATATGTATCATGTGATTATATTATAAGTAAACAAATATGTTTATGCCTTTTTCAGAGTTCCTCTTCCTCAGCTAAGGAATATGATAGAAGATGTTGCCCAAACCTTAAAATTTATGTATGGTTCTTTAGATAGGTAAGTATGTCTTTGAACTGAACCTCAAGTTTTAAGTGCCTGATTGTAAATCAGCTTTTGCACTTAACTGCTATTCCTTGGTTGGCAAGTTAGTTGTTTGAGTTTCTCACGCATCCCCCCTTTCTTACTTTACAGCTCTACGCAGTTTTTCATTCAATCCTGTGCTTTGTTTTTTTTGGTCCCATATGTTACTTTAGTGAAATAAAGATGTAACCTCAAGTATATTCTGACTTGATATGTTTCTGTAGGGGCAAATGTAAGAGCATTTCATAACATGATTTTAAATATTTGTGTGTATGTGTGTTTTTCTCTGATTATAACACTATTGTCAAATTCACTATTCTAAAATCTGATACTTCCTTCTAAAAAATGTAAGTGAAAAAGTATGCACTATTAAAACAAAGAAAAGATACAGTACAGAAGATATTAACTATTCAGTTTCCTGTGTATCCTTCCATATATTTTCTATGTATATGAATATGCATGCTCTCTTTTTTACACATGGGTTCATACTATACATATTTTTCTGTCTCTTGCTTTTTTAACCTTACAACATAATATGATGCATCTTTCTTTATCTGAAGAAGGATTTTTGAGGAGACTGTTCAATATTTGGTCACATAAAACTATGGATGGAAAATAAATTGTTCTCTTTGCAGGATTTTTGTAAGTCCCAGTGCTTCAGAGAGCTAAAGTGATACCTGCGCTTTCAGAGCCTTAAACATTTATCAGTATATGAATCCAAGGACAATTTATACATTTTCCCAAACCACAGTGGTATCAGCTTGCTGTTTATCTGTGTGGATCTCTGCTGTCACTGTTCTCAGCGCAGCCATCAGGAATGTTCTGTGACTGTGCCATCCGGGAAGATTGTCTGGTTTGCAGTATTCTCCCCCAGGAGCTGCTTAGGAGACACATTCCTCTGAAAACCAATTACTTACTCATTAGCATTTTCCAAATGTGTGAGCTACAAAAGGCCAGGCAGCCCCAAACAGGGCTTTTACCTTTTACTAATAAGGAAATTTTTAGCCAATGAAGTGTAAGGTGTGGTTATAAACTACCTCCTTAAATGTATACTCCATAAGCAAATGTCACTATGTTTTGCCCTAATTGGAGCTTTGTGTTTTCATAAAATGAGATAATCAAAGAATAAATCCCTGCAATGATTTCTGTTCAGAAGATAATCAGTTGGAGTTGTTACGCAAATTTCAGTGGAGTAGGTTGGAGGCAGAGCTTCCATTGATTTGAAGTAATGCTTGAACCTCGAAATACCCACCGAGCTAAAGCCAGCCCAAGATTTGGAAGTATCTCCAAGTTGGCAGCAGTTTAACTAGTTTCTTGTTCAAGTGAGAATTTGAAAGGCAAACTAAGCAATAAATGGGAAGATACATTGAGTTCTTAAAACCAAAAAGCACTGTGGATCCAATATGTTGTTAAGAGTCATTTTGCAATAATTTTTTAATAACAAGGATTTTTTTCTGATTATGGAAGATGTGAAAGGCCCATTGAGCCACAGAAAACTATTATACATGAACAGAGATTAGTGTTGTGACCAAAGTAAGGGTAACAGTTTCCCTCACCATTGTCAGGCAGTCCACCAGCACGTCCGCGTCAGCCCGTCGTCCGTTTCTCTCCGCCTTCACTGTTACCCTGTCTGGCCGTAGCCGCCTCTCACCACTCCAGTAACTCCTGACTGGTTTCCTTGCCTGCATTCTTGCCACTTTAATTCATTTCTTTTTTTTTAAGTCTGATTTTTTTTTAAATTTATTGTGGCGACATGGGTTTTTAGAATTATATAGGTTCAGATATATGATTCTATAATACATCATCTGTACAGTGTATTGTGTGTTCACCACCCCAAGTCAAGGCCACCTTAATTAATTTCCAAATGCAGTTCGAGTGGCATTTCTACATTATCTGGCTCCCGTCCACCTTTCTCATTTCAGATCTCAAACCCCACCCACCCCTCAGCACCGTTCTGCAGGCGTCCTGGCCGCTCTTGTTCCCTCTTTGGCTTTTGCACTCTTTCCTCTCCTTGGACCCTCTTCACATCAGGATCTCATTCTAATGTCAAGAACGTTGGGCAAAGAGTCGTCCTCCTAAGGGACTCTTCCCCCACCACTCAATCTAAAATAGCCAACCAGTTACATCGCACATTCACAGGGTCCTGTTCTCTGCAGAGTCCTTTGTCGGAGTTCATGTTTTTACTGTTTGTTCACCTGTCTTTCTCCATGAGAACGTGGGCTCTACAGGAGCAGAGGCCTTGTCTTTTGTCTTGGTATTTTCACTGCTGTTCCTCCAGCAATGAGAACAGTGCGTGGAGCACAGTTGGCCCTCAAGTAACTTGTCGAATGAATCCAGGAATAGTATTTTGACGTATACCAGTTATTGTGCTGTCCAGTGGGCTATTGCAGCGTGTGGTTCCAGTGGTGCTATATTACTTTTACATGGCTAAAACCAAGGTTCTCTCCCCCCTCTTCAGACTTTTCCAATAGTTATACCTTCATTAGTAAAGAGGGGAGGAAATAACTGAGGCTAATTTATGTGCTTACTAAGTAAGGAGCCTAGTATGTGCTTATGCTAATTATATACTAGATACTTTACATGTGAATGTAAAGTTCAGAGAAAGCTTAGATGGTTTTCCTGTGATATCCACCTCTTAAGTGCAGTGATAAGATTCAAAGCCAGATCTGTCCTATTACAAAGCTCAAAATCTCTTTATTTTTCTATATTGCCTGCAAGATATTGAGAGTTGTAAATGGTTGATAGTCAGAGGTAAAAACAACTTACGTTTTTTCAAAAAGGGTACCTCAGCCCTTTCTGCTGTAGATACACCATTTATATTAGACCCGTGGTGCATCCATAGTACCATCTACTCAGTGCATTTGAGAGTAGATTTTAGGGTGAAAACTATGACAGGGTGAATTTCTTAACACACTCCATCAGTAACAGCATGGTGGTAATCCTTACTAAGGGACAGGGGTAAGGAAGAGAGCTGATGTGGTGGGAAAGATCCAGTCCCCTTAGCAGCATGCAGAAGATGGCCACCATTGCCAGGTGCCGTTCTAACTTACAGCTCTCTGTCCTTCAGTGCCTTCTGCCAAGTTGAGAACGTCCCTCGAGTGGATCACTTTTTCGAACTGTTCTTTCAAAGAGCTCTGTGGCCTGCCAGGCTGCACAGCGGGGCCAGTCCCGGGGCCCAGCAGTACGAGGCCTCCAGTGCAGTTCTTTTGAATGGTCTCCCTGGAGTGCGGTGGCTCCCACTTCCGCAGGAAATCAAGGTAATCGAAGGTATCACAAAATAAGAATCAGAACCAGCTGTCTTTTCCTTCTCTATCTTCTCCCTTTTTTTTCCCTTAACTTTTTGTTCTTTTCAAGATGGTGGGTTAGCGTTAGAACGGCATTAATTGGTGAAGCAGGAGGTCCAGTGAGTGAACTTAGACAAATTTTTTTTCTAAATAGAAATGAGCTTTTTCATCTTATTACAATATTTAATATTTAAGCTTTGTCCAAACTTGAGATACTTTTCAGAAATCATAATTGTAGGGTATATTTTACTTAGGAATTTTGTGACTTTGATTTTATAATGCAAGGTTATGTTAGGGTTTGTTTCTCGTAGATTAAATGTAGATGAAATGATTGGCTAACAAACAATATTAGCTAAAGTACAGATCTTCAGTAATGATAGCAAAATCTTCTTTCTATGACTACAGGTACTTATTGTTTGGGGGAACAATGTCTTTAGACTTTTGACACATTAAAATTAAATGTTATCTTCCCCCTAAGAAAATTGAACACATTTGAAAACAAAACCTATTTTAGACTTATAAATTCCATGTGAAGGCTCCCTCTTATATTCAGATTTCTTTTTTATTGTTCTTTTTTCTTAACTTAGCATGTATTTGATTAAAAGGACTCTGCTTTTATTTATCTCAATGTAAAAGAATATCGGACTGAGAAATCACTCTGAATTCTGGTGTATATTTTTTAATTTGTTACCCCAAATCATACCAATTGCTTATCTCACCAAAGCTTTAGTTGCTTTGACCCTTGTCAAGTCTAACACTTCCGTCTGGAGATCAGGCTTCTTGTGCCAGGTTCTCGGACCTGTGTTGTGCTTTGGGGAATCCAGGAAAGTCTTCCCTGCTTGCTCACAAGTCAGGTGGGTAGGCGAAGTTCACACACAGAGAATATTGAGGATATCGCTTAGACTTTTTCTGTATTTTGTGGTCTGGTTAAGAAAATTAAGAACAAAATTTCTGGAAAGAGATACCTTCTATAATGTGATCTAAAGGTCTCTGGTGAATGTAAGGTTTTAAAAACTAGTAACTCTTGAAGTTTTTGTTTTGTTTTACCAACAAACTCAAAGAGCTTGCATACTTTTTTCTCTTTGAAATTGCTCACTATATTAAAAAATAATAGGGTTTAGTGACTATATATCTTCTAATGAAAAATATTAAGGAATTTTATGCCTTAAAAAATCAAGTTGAGCCCTGGCCGCCGTGGCACAGTTGGCTGGAGTGTCCTCCTGTAAAGCGAAAGGGTGAGGGTTTGATTCCCAGTCAGGGCACAGGCCCAGGTTGCAGGTTCAGTCGCTGGTCGGGACATGTATGAGCGGCGACCCATCGATCTTTCTTTCGCTCACATCGTTACTTTTCTCCCTCTCTCTCTCTCCCTCCCTTCTCCTCTCTCTAAAATAAATGTCCTCGAGTGAGGATTTTTTAAAAAATCTAGTTGAAAACATATGTATATGAAGTTACTTGTGCCTGATAAATTTTAGGTAGAAAGTCCTTTTAACTTGGAATAAAACTTGCTCTCAGTTTAGTATAAAGTGAGGTCTTCTGTTTTCTTTCCCAGGTGTTTGAGAATTTCTTTATTTTGTTTGTCAGATGTTCTCTTTTTCAAAATTCGTCTTTCCTAAGTTACACTGGAATAATTAAGAGAAAAGATACTCTACCCTTTGTCTTAAGGACCATGAGGAAACAATGGCAGCAACCTCGTACATTAGCCTGTGGAGTCCTGTAGCAGGGATGGCAACTCATTAAACAGTACCGTTTCTGAAATTGAAATCTCAAGTGGGTAACTTCCTTTTTTCCTATAGTTTTTCTCAAGAGAAACTATAGCTGCCAAAAGGAGAACATAAAGTATTTGCTGGAGGCAGAAAATCGTAGTCACAGAGGAGTAGTAAGTCATACCGTGTGAAACGCACTGGAAGGCATGACTCACGTTTCCAAAGCTTTGTCATGTCAGTCAGACACACTTTGTGGAGCAGTCCTACGGAGAGCGCCTTGGATTTAAAAAAAAAAAAAATTAAAAAAGGACTCTTTTTCACAAATAGCATATGTGCTACAAACTTTAATTACCAATAATTTTTCATTGATGTATATGCATTACAGATTAAACTGCTGATCATATTTATTGTTTTTAAATTGTGAATGCTTTAGGGAGAAAAAAATGCATAAAGGAGTTCAGGCAATTTCTATAGAAACAATTGCTAAACCCTAAGTAAAAGATTTTTCTAGTAACTCTGTAGGGTGGTTAAGCTGTGCCAGATTCCAGGGGACATTTGCCTTTATGTTTTAATCCACAAACAAAGATTAATAGTCCCTTTTGTACAAAACATAGGAGAGAAACAGGGAAGAACATTGATATTTTCTAAGAATCTATCTGTTGAGAAATATAGAAGAAATAAAAAAGCAAAAACTCAAAATAGGTAGACTACATTATGATTGATTTTTTTCCTCTAACAATTTTAATATGTTAAAATTTTTCTAACTTAAAACTATAAGCAATTTGTTGATCTCATAAATTGTTTTATATTGAATACAGGGTGAAGCTCATTTTGCAATTGTGATTTAATAAAAAATGCATATATGCTAAATTAATTTTTTTGCATTGGAAAGTTTTAAAACAAGATGTTCTGTTTGGGACAGTTGTACAAATAATACAAAGAAGAAAGATACTTATTCAATTCTTCAAGTAATTATTAAACACTTTTATATGGCCAGCATTAAAAAGTAACTATGAGTTACTCTTTTATTCGTCATAGGTGGAATTAGACACAGCATTGAGTGACTTGGAGGCTGCGGATTTTGCAGAACTGGTAAGAGAAGCAGTGAATTTTAGGAAAGACTCAATGTTGATTTCTCATTTGCAAATTGGTCATTATTCTAATATTTTGCAAGTGGGCATGTAATAATCTTAAAATGCAAAACACTAGGTCTCTGTCTTGACAAGGACAAAATCTGTTCTGCTTGCCTTAAGATGTTCTACTCAGTTAAAAATAATTGTTATATAATGTATATGTAATGATTAATTACATTGGGATCATTAAGAACTGGGCTTTGTGAGACAGGACATACATGTAATATTGATTAAATCAATTAAAAGCCCTGTAGATCCGAATTTAAATGGAAGGTATTGACATGGTTTCTTTGTTGTTGTTTTTTTAAATATATGATCTTTATCATGTATTTCCCCATTACCAGTTAGTTTCCTTATGTCCCCCTCCCCACAGCAATCACCACACTGTTGTCCATGTCCAGGAGTCCTTTTTCCTTTTTGCTCAATCCCTCCAGCTCCTAACTCCCTACCCCCCACCCACTAGCTGTCATCTGCTCTGTGAGTCTATCTCTGTTTTGCTTGTTAGTTCAGTTCATTAGATGTGTTCAGTTTGTTCCACATATGAGTGAAATCATATGGTATTTGTCTTTTTCTGACTGGCTTTTTTCACTTAGCATAACGTTCTCCAGGTCCGTCCATATGTTGCAAAGGGTAAAATTTTCTTCTTTTTTATGGCCAAGTAGAATTCCTTTGTGTAAATGTCCCATGGTTGTTTATCCACTCATCTGTTGATGGACACTTGGGCTGCTTCCATATCTTGGCAATTGTAAATAACGCTGCAATGGACATAGGGGTGCTTATGTTCTTTGGAATTAGTGTTTTGGGTTCCTTCAGATATATTCCCAGAAGTAGAATCACTGGGTCAAAAAGCAGATGCATTTTTAATTTTTTGACGTATTTCCATACTGCTTTCCACAGTGGCTACACCAGTCTGCATTCCCACCAACAATGCAAAGGTTGCATTTTCTCCACATGCTTGCCAGTTTTTAATATTTAAAAAAATGTATTTTCTAGCTCTGCTCAGTGAAAAAGCCCAGACGTTGTGACCATCCCCAGCACTCATGAGCACCACTAGCACCCAGGCCATGGTGCATCAATAATATTTCTCGCCAGAAGGAACCAAGACTTTTAAGAGAAATGGCTGAATCCAGATTTGGGCCTGAAAATATACATGACAAGCCTGGCAATATCTTGTTATATCAGGAATCAGGAAACCTTTAAAAAATTATTAGAGCTAATGTAGGACTCATGTAATCAGGAGACAGCCTAAAGAGGTTTCCACTTGAGCGTCTATAAGGATAATAACTGCAAGAAATTGAAGCATGTCAGATATGTTTAAGTCCATGGGTTCATAATGATATGAAAGAAAAACTAAATTTCTCGGCCAACTTGGGAAGATGCTAGAGAACCAAATCTTTATTGTGAAAACTGATAAATAAGAAATAAGAATCAAACACTTATCTGCCTTTCCTATCTAAATCATACCTCAAGGTTACCAAATAGAAATGGGAAGGGGGTTCTCTTTATGGAAGTGGTTTACCTAATGTATCAAGAAAGAATGACAGAGTTGGAATGTCACCATTTTGCAGTTGCCCCAGTGCATCAGTGTATCTAAGCAGTGACTTTAGTGGCTGTTAACATCACACACAAAAAAGCCAGCCACACAGTAAGGTGGCCCTGGATGGAAGCGCACATACCACCAATGAAATGTGCTTGGTTAGTCCTTAAGATCTAACTGCCAGTTTTCAGGAAATACCAGGGGAAAGGGACACGTTTGGTGACCCCAGCTGAGGAAGGGGGCTTGCATTTAGCAAAATCCAGACTGGGAAACATAATAGCACAGTTTCTTCAACAAATAAATTAGAAGGGGAGGGGTGGGAGAAGGTAAGAGAGAACCTGTCACTTCTAAGAGACTTAAGAAACATACCAACTAATTTCATTATGTGGACCTCACTTGGATCCTGATTCAGAGAAACAGAATTTTTCAAAATATCTGAAACAATCAAGAAAATGTAAATACTGATAACTGGCTATTAGGTGAGAGTAACTCTTTAGATGTGGTGATGGTGTTAGGGTTATATATATATATATATATTTTTTTTTTTTCGTCTAAGTCCTGTTTTAGAGACACGTTCCAAAGTATTTACAAATGAAATGACAGACATCTGGGGTTGATTCTGAAAGAATTCAACAGGAAGCAAGAAGGAGAGAGGGATATAGACGCAACAGAATTAGCTGTGTACCGGTCATAATTGAAGCAGGTGGTGAGGGGTACACAGGAGCTAATTATACTATTCTAGTTTTATATATGCTAAAACTTTTAGCAATAAAAGTTTAAAAAAGCACATGAGAAGATAGGGAGTCAAAGCGGTGGGGGTGGATCATTCTTAAGAAGAATACTGTAAAAGTGGGGGAAGGATGTTAATTTGAAGGGGTGACTTAGGCTTAACTAAGATCCTGAGCAAATGGAAGGGTATTTTGTGAAAATAATGGAAATTTAAGTATTGTAAACTCTTCGCATGTCATAAATTTTTTCACCAATGGAGATTGTTTAGATAGGTACTAATCATTAGGAGCAGTTTAGATCTAAAGAATTAAAATATCTGGGTTTTAAGAATCTACGTCCAATATGTTTAATGAAAACTCTAGTCCCTGCCTTTATTGAACATCATTTTGATGAGCAGTGGAACTGGCAATATTTTCTGTGGTTAGCAAAGGATCTATTGGGATTCCTTGGATACAACATCAAGACAATTCATAAAAGAAAAAAATAAACTGAGAATGTAAAATGGTACAACTATGTTGAAAAAAAGTTTGGCAGTTTCTTAATAACCTTTTTTTAGGTTATTTACCTGGCTTTTACCTTTTCTGCAATGTCATATAAATCGAATCATACGGGAGGTAATTTGGGGGTTCTGACTTCTTTCATTTAGCACAATACATTTGAGATTCATTCACACCATTGAACGTATCAGTAGTTCAGTCCCTTTTATTGCTGGGTAGTATTCCACAGTGTGAATGTATCATAGTGCTTATCCATTCCCCAACTGGAGGATATTTAGATCATTTCCAGTTTTTGGGTTTCTTTAGGTTTTATTGTTTTTTTAATTACAAAATTAATGCATATGTATTAGATAAAAATGCAAACCTGGTTATTACAACCAAATGTCCTCCCTCCTCATCCCTCTCCCCAGTTCCATCCCTGATTGTAACTGCTCTTACAGTTTGGAACATATTCTTCCTGAGCTTCTTCTGTACACATCCCCACACACAAGCCAACACCCAGGTACATACACGTGTGTCGTCAGGGCTGCTGTGTTTACGAACACTGCACCATGGTGATGTTTTGTTCTGCAGCTTGCATTCTTTGCTGAACAGTGTATCCTAAAACATTCCATACCTGCTCATGTGGATCAGCATAGTTTTTCACAAGGGTATGATATTCTCTGTTATGAACACACCTACTTTTGTTAACCATTCTCCATTGTTGAAACTCACTTTATCTCCAGTTTTGCATATTACAAATAATTCTACTATTAAAGAGTATATATTTTTAAAAAGTGGTTTTTTGCATACTATTCAGTGGTCTCTGAATAGGTTGTGCCAATTTGTACTTTCAAAAATAGTATATGGTAATATTAGCTGTTCTAAATGATGTATAGTTTAGAAGCTCTTTGTCTTGATACATTTGTTTAACGGTAATCCCTCTTGGTGTAACAAATCTTATGTTTATTCTTAGATGTCTCTAATCGACACTTTCCTATAAGAATCAAAGATAAGACTGCTCTTAGAGTACTTATTTTGCCTATTATCTTTCACACTAATATCCTAGATATTGATTTCTAATAAAGGTACTGTGAACAGTTATTTACTAAAGAATGTAATCGCCATTTTAATTGTTGTTGCTTAACTGGGATTTTTAAATCCACTGTGTTTTTTTTCCCCAGTCTGAGGATTACCACGACATGAGGCGACTGTATACGATTTTAGGGTCTTCTCTGTTTTACAAGGTAAGTTGAAGCTTGAGTCTTTTATGAATGTCAAACTGCTATATGAACAGACCTAAATTTTCTCAAGACTTTTACAGCATGAAAAATACATCTACTCTTTTCTTCTGAATGTAGGTACCCTAAAATTATCTTCTTAAAACTTGTAGCTACATATTTATAAGTACAGTGAACATTTCTGGTTTCATTGTATTCTAAAGCATTTGAAAATTTGTAAGGGAGAAACTGGCCCTGGCTGGTGTAGCTCAGTGGATTGAGCGCGGGCTGGGAACCAAAGGGTCTCCGGTTCGATTCCCAGTCAGGGCACATACCTGGGTTGCAGGCCAGGTCCCCAGTGGGGGCCATGTAACAGGCAACCACACATTAATGTTTCTCTCCCTCTCTTTCTCCCTCTCTTCCCTTCTGTCTAAAAATAAATAAATAAAATCTTTTTTAAAAAAGTATTTAAAAAAAATAAAATAAAGGGGAAACTGTACTCAAAGAACCAAGTGTGTGAGAGAGGAGAGTGCTTTCCGAATTTCCTTTCGCAGTAGCGTGCTGGTTTCTTATCTTCAGACATAGCCATGCATCTTGTTAATAAATCTTTTAGCATTAAGTAGTTAACTTCCAAGTAAAGCAAGTTAAGCATCAAACGAATTTAGGTATTTTCATTTTTCATCTCCTGATTCTCCACTTCCCACCCTCAGAATTCAGTTCTGTTCCAATTTTGCGAAACACTCAGGCTTGACACTACTCAGAGGTGATCTTGCTTTGTGCTGCTGCCTACCTGTTGTAGACGTACATTATCATAAATATTTGATCTCTAGTTGACCTTGTGGGGAAATAGTTACTTTTTATTATGTCTTTATTCCATTTGAAACTGGAATATTTTAAGTCAACTGAAGAAGTACCTGTAAAATCTAACAAATATATTATGGGATTATTGCTCGATGCCACTGGTTGACTTGTGTTCTTTGTGGTTAAATTCAAGGGCTATTTGATATGCAGCCATTTGCCTAAGGATGATCTTCTTGATATTGCTGTATACTGTCGTCACTATGGCCTACTGCCTTTAGCAGCAAAACAAAGAGTCGGTCAGTTGGTGATATGGAGAGAAGTGTTTCCTCGCCGTCACCGCCAGCCTTCTGCAGACTCAGACACGGAAGCCTTCCAGGAGCCTGAAGGGAGATGTTTTTTGCTAATTGTTGGCTGGGTGAGTTTACCTTGGTTTCTTTCTTGTTCTTTTTTTTTTTTTGCCTTTTACCAGCTAAATATACAAATATGATGATTTAAACTTATGAGCATGTCAGATACCAGTATTCAAGAAATATTACATGCCCCTTATTTCTTTTCTTTAGCATTCATTAATACTCGTGGAGAAATAGTAATGAAAGCCAGGAGAAGATTTTTAGCAAGTTCTTAAGTCTTTTGTTCCCATTTCTATAGTGGTTTTATCCCCTGGTTTGTTTTGGGAAATAGAGGGAAACATACAAAAAATATAGAATCAGAGTAAGTATGTGATTATAAATGAAAGGACTTCCAGTAATTAAGGCTCTTTGAAAGCCACCTTACGGGATTTGATGTGCCATAAGTAGTGACTGGTAGCACATCAGGATGCGGCAACATGAGATTTGTTCTCCAGGGTGATCAGGAAGCACTGAGAATTACTAAGAAGGAAATGGGAAGGAGGAGTTTTTAATAATTTTTATATGGTTATGCCATATGCTCATATGTCTTCAGTATGCATAAATTGATACATGCATATTGCATATAAATATCTTCCTGTCGCTAAATCTATCCTAATAACTTTTTCTTCCTATAGCGGCATTTTATGTTGAGTGTACTATTAGAAGCTGGAGGCTGTGCATCCAAAGCTGTTGGGAACCCTGGACCAGATTGTATATATGTGGATCAGGTCAAAACAACTCTTCACCAGCTGCAAGGAGTGGACTGCCGCATAAATGAACAGCTGGAATCTTCTCCAAGCCCCTGCTTGTCTTGTGCTGACTGGTTCCTTGCTGGATCACACGAAAAATTAGATTGTTTGACAACCTCACCTATCCTCAGTAAGCTACAAGGTACTTCCAAAGTAGCAACCTCTCCAACGTGCAGAAGAACTCTTTTTGGTGACTGTTCCTTAAAGACACGTAGGCCCAGTCCTTCCCGAAGCAGTGGAGGATCTGACAACGGTTGTGAAGGTGGAGAAGGTGGTGGCCTGAGCCCCCACACTACACCAGATGCAGAACGGAAGCAAAGAGAAGCCGATGGCTCGGAAGAAAGTGGGGCCTTGCTTAAGGTGTGTGTGCATTCAAGTATGTACATTGTGGGAGCTGAGCTGTCTTCCCAGACCTTATTTTATCATTGCAATGGGATTTTTAGTGGCAGATCATTCTTCATTTTAACTGATGGTGGTTTTAATCACTGTTGGGAAACCAGTGATTTAGAACCAAAAAGAGGAAGAAGTAACAAACAATATCCAGGACATCTGCTTTGACACTACTTACAAGTAGGGAAGCTCTTTAAATCCTGCCTTCCCTGTTCATCCCTTTCTTCTCTGTTTGCAGTGTTAACAGGAAACAGCCCAGTAGTGGGCATTTAGTGACCTGACCGCATAGCCAATAAAAGGTTAAGCAGAAACAAAAACAGAATCAGTAACTTAAAAATATATGTGAGTGTCTTGTTCAGTTTTTTATAGATTTTTTTTTTAATCTGCACCTGTGAAGATCAGGTCTCCATACTTAGGGATTGAAAAGGTAACTGTTAAGGGAAGAGAATGTTCATTTTTCAGACTACTTATTTATCATTTCCTATGTGTGTTTTTTTTTCCCATGAAAACACCATACTATAGCCAAATGATCATCAAAGTAATCACCCCAAGAGGTGATTCCTACCTATTCTAGTAATGTTGAATTTTTGAAAGTCGTCGTTTGGGTGGATGGAGGTGACAAAGCATGAAGAAGGAGTCTGAGAAGGGGCAGGATTGAACTAGGAAATTCTGAGTGCCGTGGCATAAGCAACCTTGGACTTGATCTCCCAGTTCCAAACAGTAGAGCCCGAAGTAGGTGTATTTAGGAAGCGCTTGCACTGGCACTGTACTTGGTATCCCAGTCAGTGCAATGGGTAGGAAATAGAGTTTAAGACTATTTGGAAAGTATTAAGGAGCCATGAACAACTCCTAAGAAACATTGAATTAATCTCTAAGCTTTAGCCATTCAACAAAAGTTGATTGAACACCTACTATGGGTCCAGGGCTGTTGACACAAAGGAGATACAACAATGACTAAGATACAGCCCCTGTCTTTGAGGAGTGGGGTCTGGAGAGGGAGACAAGTACATATATATATATATAAATTATAACGGAACTTGGCAAAGGCACCAGAGTGACCCTGGTAGGAAGTTTTCAGGGAGAACGCTCTTGACTTCCTATGACATGGCCCCTGGGTCCCTGACAGCAAAAGATAACCCGAGAGACACGTCAGCATTGTGCCTCAGCATTGTGTCAAAATATTGAAGGTAACATGCAAAATAGTGAATAGTTCTTCTAGAAGGGTATTTAGTTTTTACATTATTTCTGCTATTTGACTCCATTCTTAGATAAAAACCGACCTACTTGACTATATTTTTCAGGTCATTAAAAAGAAGTCTGCTCTTCTAAATCCATTTCATTTGGGGAACTTGAAAAAGGACCTTTCAGAAAAAGAATTGGAAATATATAACACAATGAAGTAAGGAACTTCCTTATAATATTCTTTTCCATTTAAACGCTGCCTTCAAGGAAGTTTTACAATGAGAAAGTACAATTCCATAGCGTATAGAGATTTTATTCAACAATTGTAATTATAATGTTTCTTGCATATCAAAGGTAATAAATATCTATGCTATTTCTCTGATGTTCTTCATTACACATATAGGAAACATATTATAAGAGATAAAAAAACATGCAAAGTAATAGTTCAAATGTGAAAGCTGCCCTTTATCTCTCTCCCACATGTAACCTCCCCTTTGCATGTCTAATTTTCAAAGTAGAGTTTACTATTCTCAGACGGGGCTGCTGTGGTGAGCTGCCCAGATAAGGACACTCCTGATCCGGGAATGCTCACTCCCAGCGCCCAGCAGGGATGACCGAGGCAGGATCCAGGCTCAGAGCTGAAATAGGCCTATTCCTTGCCTCTGCGCTCAGGGTCGAAAAGATAATCAACTGAAGGAATTTTTTACTGTAGACATTAGAATCAGAATGGGACAGCTTGAGTGTTTGAGATGCTGTTGGGGAATTGCTGTCTATATATTTAAAGACTTCCAATCGGAAGTCAGCAGTGGAGAGGAAAAAACGAGGTATGGCAGAGCAAGTTTCACAGTCAGCTGAGCTCTGCAGCTTAGCTAAGGGACGGCATGGTTAAAACAGGATGCTACTGTTTAATAACCTGCAGGGTCAGTATGAGAATTTAGACCCAAGATATTTTAAAGCACCTGTCTTCGCACACAGAGGGCATTCAGCATGTTGTTATTTTGCTGTTCTTGGGCTCTGCTCACTAATGGTAGAAACAAGCAGCATGTGTAAGTTCCGCTGGCCTGTCTGAGACCTAACCAGAGGCAGAAAGGATGGAGGAGAAGAATGGAGAAATGAAAATAGTAAGAGAACACAGAAAAAAAGTAGATTGCAATAATGAGAAATAGACTGCAACTAGTAATTGCCATAGTTGGTATTTGAGAATATTAACCAGGCTTTGCAGTTGGTAATAATTTTATTTTTCTTCAGGACTGTCAATTTAACTATCATGGTATAAGGCTTTAATGCTGCTAACTTAAATGTGTTTTGTTTATTGGAAGATTTTTTTATATGTATGTGATCTACCTTCAACTGGTAGCGTGTTTCTTACTTGTAGAGATCTTGGCCAGGCGTGGGCTAAGTTATTCATTACCAACAATGGAAAAAGAGGAAGTTGGCCAATTTGGATTGTTTTGCAAAGGGATGATTAAGTTACTTGCAAATGAATTGGTGTTTATTTATCCTTGCATAATATGCATTGCTTGCCTCCATTAGGGAATTGATAATAACCCTAGTCTGTACTTCAGTTAAGGAAGAGAGGGAATTCAATGTTTGGCTTTGTTTCCTTTGCCTAATTATCCTCCCAATATTGTATTGTACATTTACAAAAACAAAAAAAAAACCATTAGGAGTCTTCACAATGCAGAGTGTAGCAATATTTCTAAGTTTACTTCAATATCTTTTTTCTTTTACTTTTTTTTCCAAGATTGACATCTGGTCCAGAGAACACACTTTTCCACTATGTTGCCTTAGAAACAGTGCAAGGGATCTTTATTACTCCTACCCACGAAGACGTGGCCCGGCTGGGCGGCTCTGTCCACCCTGAGCTAATAAAGAATTTCCATCAGTGCTGTCTCTCCATTCGTGCAGTTTTCCAGCAGACCTTGATGGAAGAGGTAGGGCACTGCTCTAAATATAGTTTTCTGCCCGTTTCATTTCCAGATCTCCAGATATTCTCTCTAAAAGCCCTTTCTTTAACCAGTATGTGCAGTAACGACAGTTTTCATTTAACTTTTTTTTAAGTCACCCAATCTCACTTGTTGGCATAAGGGTTATTATACTCACAGTCCTTAACTTCAAAGACCTGTTCTATAATGCTGAGTTTGATGTCCTAGATTACTGTTTCAGGAAGTGGTGGGCCTGTGCTTTCCTATGGCAAAGTAGTCTGTCAGCTGAGGATGTAAATTAGGCTCCCGTGTTCGCTGTCTGTGACTCCACCATTACCGGGACAGTAATGTGGTAATGCTGGTAACCAGTTGGTAATGCTGGTAATTCCTTAAGTATTCGCCCAGCAGCCTAAGGTATTTTGGAACATAATGGGATAAGGCCCAGCAGTAGACACAATACTGTTGCAAATGTTTTGTTCATTTGGTTGATTGGTAGCTTGCTTGCTTTTCCATCCAGAATGAAACTTCCTTTAATATTGTACATTCTGGATAAGTAGTAGTGTGTGTTCGTTAAAGATAAGTATTAATTTCTAGAAAAAGATAAACTTACCAAAGCTTAGTTGTGATTGGAGACTCATCACAGACCCTCCCCCGAAAAAGCTCTCTGAAGATGATGATAATGTATACAGCAGTGTGTGTATTCAGGGTCTAAATCTGTGAAGAAATTGGGTTCAAAGGTGGAAGAACATTGGGCTAGGAATAGGAATCCCGGACTGAGCCTTGCCTCTTCTTATTTCCTCATCTATCAAGTGAGTAGATTGAATTATATAATTTCTTAGGGCTCCTTTAGCGGTAAAATTCTGTGTCTTACAGGATTTCTTCTTCAAGCTAACAGAAATTGGTATTCAGCAAAATGTTACGTTTAACCATATATCCCTGTGCATTTTGCATTCTTACGTTCCTCATTTCCTATTTAACGCCACTGATAGATTATATAAGGGAACATCTCATTTGCTTATTCAATAGTATTTAGTAATACAAATTAGCCTTCCCCATATTATT
Organism: Micronycteris hirsuta; assembly: GCA_004026765.1. Lineage (NCBI taxonomy): Eukaryota > Metazoa > Chordata > Mammalia > Chiroptera > Phyllostomidae > Micronycteris > Micronycteris hirsuta. The sequence goes on from PVJI01000843.1 coordinate 71,503, forward strand.
TAATATTGGGGCACCCACTATTCACCAGACACTATTCTAGGTACTAGCAATACAGCAGTGAACAAAATGAAGTCCCTTTCCTCATGAAGCCTATATTCTAATAGGGGCCACTAACAAATTAGCAAGTAGTAAAATATGTCAGGTAGGATAAGTTTCAAAAGGAATAATAAAACGGGGAGGATGAGAGGTGAGTGTTACTATTTCGAAAGATCCTTCTAATCATGTCAAGTAATATGTGAACAGAGAGCTGAGTGACGTGAGAGAGCAAGCCAAGTGGGAATCCGGTGGCAGAGCTTCCAGACAAGAGGGAACAGCAGGCACAAAGCCACAGAGGTCAGAGTGGCTGCGAGCACCAGAGCGGTTGCGTGGGCAGGAGAGTGATGGGCGTTGAGACGGCCAAGGCCTCAGGGCCAGATCACGTGTGGCCTGACAGATGTAAGGACTTCGGGCCTTGTTCTCAGGGAGATGGGAGGTTCTTGGACAGTTGTGAGCAGAGCAGGGATACGATCCTTAGTTCTGAAAGGATCACTCAGGCTACTGTGGGAGAACAGGCGCTGTAGGGTAGCAAGGGTGGCAGCGGGGACCAGTTAGGAGCTATGGAAATTCTCAAAGCGAGGAACATAGTGGTTTCTGAACTCTGGACACATTCTGGAGGGTGAGCCCAAAGGGTTTGTCGTTGGGTCAGATCAGGGTTTGAGAGGAAAAAGAACTGAGGGCCACTCCACTGTTTTGGCTTGAGCCTTATAAAAAGTCTTTATATTCCACATAAGGCATTGTTTTGCTAATGATTTAATCAATGGGAAATTTAGAGAGTATGCATCAGAGGAAGAGAATGTACTGCTTTAAGTTTAATGTGTTTTAAGTATTTATAAAAATGATCTATTTAGTAATCTATTCATTAAGCACCTACTGTGTACCAGGCACTTTTAAAAAATACAAAGATGAGTAGTATAATGTCTCTGCCCTGAAAAAGAATCTTATCATATGCTGAGGAAGAAAGACCTATAAACTACTAATATAATACAATGTAAATACTGATACAGAGCTATGACCAAAAAGTTCCCTGGAGAGTCAAGGGATACTTGCTCCATCAAGCTCTCTTAGGAGGTAGTATTTAAAGTAAGTATGAGGAAGAGGAGAAATTTTCCTGCAGGTAAGGAGAAGAATGTCTTTGCAGGCTCTTAAGTATTAGGATCAGCCAATTCAGATATATATGTGAAGACATTTTAAAGTGACACTATTAATACCAGTTAATATTAATAATACCTATTCATTTACAGAAAAAGAAAGCACCAAATGTTGCAGATCATTCAGATTCTACAGATTCGGTCTCTTCTCTAAACCCTGTGAAAGAACATGGGGTGTTGTTTGAGTGCTCCCCTGAAAACTGGACCGATCAGAGGAAAGCACCACCAGTTATGGCGTACTGGGTGGTAGGGTGAGTGGGGAAAGCTTGTGGGGGGGAAATAAAATGCTAGAGAAGTCAAAGAAAAGTAGTGGTAAAGGAGAGAAAGTTTTAAGATGTAGGCATGTAATTATTAATCTAACTATAATATTTTACTATATTTTAGAATTTTACTTGCCAAGTATAGCCTTTAAATTCTTCCCAAGTCTTTTTCTACTAAAGACAAAAAGCTTACTCAGTTACAAAATTATATTAGTAATAATCTAAAAAAAAAACAATTTCACAATTTTACTGCTATTCCCTTCCTTCTGTCCCTACTTCCTTCTTTCTTTCCCTCTTCCCTTCGCTCTCCTTCCTCTCACCCCCCACCAACTACAAGACCCTGCCTGACCGGGCTGCTGCCCACCTCTGTTTCCACCGCCTACCACTCCTCCCCCATCCCGTATGCACAGCGCATGCGCGCCGTCCCATCTCGTCCCTGCTGTCCGTCGTGTGTGGCTTGTTCTGCCTCTTAACCTTTGCCTGTGGCTCCTTAATATTCACACCAGTGCTAACAGGTCACCTCCGCAAAGGGGAGATCCATACTCTCTTCCCTGCATTAAAAGAGCTACTCAGTGATGCTCTATTATATAACCCCTTTATTATTTATTTTCTTTTTTGTTTGTGGTCTTCCCCCCTTGCCAGAATGTCAGCTTTATGGGGTCTGCCTTGGCCGCCGCTGGCACTTAGCACATATATTGATAAACATGTGACAATTTAGTAAGTGGAGCTGTGCCTGGCAAACTGTGGTGGCAGGTGGGTGGTATAGCAAACAGAAAAAGAAAGTCACATTCATTGTATCTAATGGTCTCCCATCTCACAAAAGAAAAATGGACTATGCTGAGATATCTATCTATTTATGGATGTGTTCTGTGGATATAGATATATACCTGCATAGATAAATATATAGTTAGATAGATAGATAGACAGACAGACAGACGTGAGTCACTTGTTAAAATCAGAGATGCCTGCACCCCGCCCCAGTAAGCTCCCTTGTGATTCTGATGTGTAACCAACCAAGCTTGGGAGCATCAGCATAGGTTCAGTTCTGTGTGTTGTGATCAGAGCTGTACTACCGGACAGTGAATTTGGGAGCAGCAAATGGAATGGTGTGCATGGATACACAAGAGAATGGAGATAGGAACAGTTAGGCACACGGGGGGGAGGGGGGACGCGGGATGTACAGGAGCCTTAACTCGTTTACAGCAACCGGAATAGAAGGAATCAAGGGGTGTTGAATTCTGCTGATGCAGGTCTGTATAGAACAGAGACATTTATGGAAGTCAGGCAGAACTACCCCTGATTTAAATAGTTGGTTTGTATCCAGTAGTATTAATTTTAGATTTTAACTCTTTAAGAAAACCAAGTAAAGTTTCATTGTCAATCCCAATTCAACACTATCTGCAAAACAAGCTGTCATATATATAAAATGTTTTAATAATAATTAAACTTTAGAAAGTAAATGACAGTGTTAGTAACTGTTGTGCTTAACATAATGGTACCACCAGTGACTTTATTGTAATGATAATGACTAAATTTAATCATTAAAAACTGAGGGATATGGTAATACATATTAGTAAAATAGGCTTTACATGCTGCAAAAATAAAAATAATTGATCTAAGCACACATTATTTATTTAAAAGTAAATCTAGCTGCATTTCCCTCTACTGTAGATTTAGATTAGTGTTTTAATGTTTTACCAATACTTTTAGAAACAAAAAAGAAATAAAATAAATTGAAAGTAAACATTTTTTTCCTTTGTTTTTTGAATTTCTAAAATAAGTGTTTTTCTCTGCAGGAGACTGTTTCTTCACCCCAAGGTTCAAGAATTTTACATCTGTTTTCATGACTCAGTCACAGAAATTGCCATTGAAATGGCCTTTAAGTTGTTCTTCGGGCTGACCTTGTAACTGTTTTCTTGCTGCGCAGCAACACTGTGTGCAGAGCCCTGGGCAGTCTCAGGATTGCGGAAACCCACACACAGAAGATAAGGAATCCACACACTGTTCAGTACTGAACAAAATCTTGCTAAATATCAAGAGCCTTTGCAGTTGGATTTTATGCACTAGATCTTATGTAGTATTGTGAGACTTTTCAAAAAAGATTCATGATCAAAATATGAAGAAGGCATTGTTAACTTATTTTCATTTTGGTATATAACATTAATTTATTGACTACTTTGAAATAATATTAAGTGTTTTATATAAAATTAACATAGGAAATATTTATCTTGGAAAAGTACTCAATTCATTGCGTATTTATCTCAAGACCAATATTGAATCTGGTGAAAGAATCACAAAATTGAGGAGGGTGACCAGGTCCTGAAACTGTGTCGTGTCATGACCGTGAGCAAGTCTTGTACCTCTCTGAGCTCAGGGCATTAAGGGATCATGGGTATGAAGGCACTTTGTTTAAAGGTATTTAGTAAATGTCTTAAATTCCTTGATATTTTCCCTCAAAACACCATGACCTAATTTAAAATTGAGAATTATTAATAAATGCAGCTACTGATCACCTGAGATTTTCAAACAGACTGAAAGCTATCATAAAGGACTTTTTTTGTGTGTGCTTCATTTAATGAAATTTTAGTCTGTTGAATAGCTTTTCTGGTGTCAAAGAATCATATTGACCACTGATAAATAACTGAAATAAAAAGACAAAGTAAACTACTGATGTAAATTAGGAGAAATCATTTGCGATATTCTGTAATTGCGGTATTCTATAGAGGTATTCTGTAATGTCCACGTTGTAGTGACTGCAGTTTTTTTAAATGAAACCAAACATCATCTTGGTTTTAAGTAAACATTGCAAGTCAAGTTAGCAGACTGTTTCCCAAATATAGTCATAGTCACATCTGAAAGTAGATCAGCCTGGTTATTGGGTAATAGATGCCTGTGTACCACCACTTTATTCAATAAAGTGGACAAAGTGATGGTGCATATACCACAGAGGTGTATACTCTTTAGCAGTACAGAAACATTCTGAAGTTGGATTTTATTAGCATCCTGCAAATGGTCCCTTTCACCAAGACTATTATTAAAAGACTATTATTAATGCAAAAGATTATGTAACTACCATTTTTAAAAAATATCAAGTACTGTCTTATCACCATGATATGCAATATGTTGTATATATTGTATTGTTTTCCATATGAACAGTTGTAATATGAACAATACAATAATCAACAAATTATAATATAAGAATAAGCTGTGTTTTGTTACTCACAACTGTAAACCTACTTTTGCCCCACCCTGTATTTTTAGTCCCCCAAAATTCCCTTTTAGAGTGTCCTCCTTCTCCTTCCTCCTCCTCCTGTAACTGTCATTGTTTTATTTTTGTGCAGTTAGAGAACTGTACTTCTCAAGGAAGAGTTTCTTATTTGTGCCAAGGGACTGTTAATGATGATGCATACAGGCAAGATAGTACATTTCCAGTGCCTGCTTTTTTATATTTCTAATACAAATGGGAAACGCCTATGAAACCAATTTAGTAGGTTTGTCTGCTTTGAACATTCTTGAAAATATTGTGAATAATTATTTGTTGTGTGTGTGAGTTCCCTCTAAATAGTGCCTGGCACATGTTATGTACTTTGAAAGTGTTAGCTGCTGCTACTAGTATTACCAAATACCCACTGGTTGGAAACCAAGGAGCCGGCTAAATCATCCCTGCTACTGTACAAGATATTGGAAAGAAGCTGAGGAAAAGTGTTCAGCACTAAATACTTTTGAGAACAAGGATTTATACTTTGGTTATTTTTAAAAATATTGTTAAATGTTATTAAAACTTTAGTCTATACACTAAACTGTGTGAAAATAATTTGTATAGCTATATTTCTATATTCTATATAATTGAAACTATTTTTATACTATATTGATAGTTTTTAATAAAGATGGTTTAGAGATTTGTTTGTGGTTGTGTTGCCTCTTCATGCATTGTTCCAAAAAATGTTTATTGAATTTCTACTCTGTGCCACGCACTGTTCTGGTTGCAGGGGATGCAGCAGTGGGGAAAATTTTTTGCGTGGGAGTGAGGAGCACAAAGGCCCTGAGACTCTATATACTTTTAATATTAACATATAAATCACCAACACTTTTTGTTTCATCAGTCAGTAAATAAAATGCAATGCAGCAAGTTAAAGTAAACATTTTCAGTTCAGTCTATTGAAAAGAGCTAATCTATAGCACTTAAGGTAAAAAAAAAAGCTACATTTCTGTTCTGTTGTCTTCTATCAGTGAATGTATCATACATAAATCAGCTTGAGGATATCATAAAGGAGTATGTTGTAAACATCCTCAACTATAGAGTCAAATGCTGGGGTGAGGGGAAAAGGAGGCAAGAAAGGAAGAGGGAACTGCCCAAAGGAGTAGCTTGTCTGTCCTCCGAGATACTTACATTCCCTGTAGCCAGAGATGTTTCCTTTGACCCCTCTTGGCACCTTAGAGTGAGATTTAAGTAATCAACCCCTTAAGTTTCTCCCTGTGTACTTGTTAACGTTTCAAACTCCCTTTAAGGAGATTGGAACCTTTCATTTTTCAGATTTTTGCAAATAAAACACCCATCATTTACTTCTTGAATTTACAATGGATTTCACAAAGGATCCTGAAGTCAATGCAATGAAAGACTTCACATTTTTTAAGACTAGGCATAGTGAGTAATGCAATAGCTTCAGAAAGATTAATCCAGTGGCAACATGTAAAATGAGAGAGACTCCGGCTGAAAAAATAGCCTCTACAGAAAGGAAAGGAGCATGAAACACCAGACCAGCAGGACTTGACAGCTTGTTTCACTTGAGGTAATCAAAATAGTGACAAAATTCCTACTCTGGAATCCTTTTAGCCTACAGATTTGGTTTTTTACTAGCATGAAAAGTGTTATAACACACATAAGATAATGAAGGAAAAATGAAAACCTAAGTTCAAAACTGTCAAAAACAGGTTTTCTGCAGGTCCTACAGAGTAAGGGGTGATAAAATGGCAGTCTCTATTTATGGGAAACCATCCAACAGGCTATAAAAAGGACTTGGAAATAGGTTATAGAGGGATCTCTAGGATACATGAATTTTTAAAAAGGGAGGCAGAAGGAAATAGAGACAGACATGATGTACTGAGTATCCTTGCCAAAGAAGTCAAACCCAAGTCTGATGGACCTCAGAGGTTTCAAAGTGCGGTGGGCAAGAGGTGTAGGTGTCACCAAGACATCTGGGCCTCCACGAGCTCAAAATTTTCCTTAATACTGAGACAATAGCTGCCAGTTTCATCCTCAGTCTCATTCTCTTCAGTGGAGTTTTCCAGCAGCTGCATGAGATGTGACATTGCAACTGCCTGCAAAGCAGTTATTAGGGAGACCCCGAAAGTCCTGGAATTTATAAAAAATTGTGTATTTATTTTTATATGTTTAAACTTCAGTTTCCTTTAAAGTGCTCTCCATTTGATGCAATACACCTATCCAGACGTTTTTTTCCACTGCTCAAAACAGTTTATGAGCACATTGATTTTGATGCTTTTTAGTGCTTCTATCATTTTTGGTTTCACCTCTTCTATATTGGCAAAATGTTTCCCTTTGACGATTTTTTTCTCCTGGGGAAATAAAAAAGTCACTCGCAATGAGATCAGGTGAATGGGGGTGGGGCACAGGAGAGTCATGTTGTTTTTGGTCAAAAACTACTGAATACTGTGAGGTGTGGGCAGGTACACTCATAAATCACCCACCATGAAATAGGCAAACATGGTGAAAAAGTCTTCCAAAAAAATTCACTGAAGCCGAAGGCAGCCTCTCACACCACCACCAGCTAGTTCAGCTGATACAGATGGGTTCCCAGAACACTTACCTGGCTGGGGAAGCCTTTCCTATAAGGGGCCCCCCCTCCAGAAGATAATTTTGTTTTTTGGGGGGTCCCCCCTCGTATGCAAATCTAGCTGTTCTTTCTTCAGATGTTAGAGTTCCAAAAAATATCAAACAAGGCTATTCTCATACATTTTTTTTGTTTTGATAAATTATTTAAATAATTTTTTGTTGTCAAGTACAGTTGTCTCCATTTTCCCCCTACCATGATAAATTATTTTAAATGTTGTGTATTTTTAAATAAATTAATATTTTAAATTATGTTTCAGTTTCTGAAATGGGACATACCAATTCATGTAACAAAAACGGAAGCTTCTTTGTGCTCTTAATTTTTTTTTTAAAGATTTTATTTATTTATTTTTAGAGAGAGGAGAAGGGAGGGAGAAAGAGCAATGTATGGTTGCCTCTCACATGGCCCTCACTGGGGACCTGGCCTGCAACCCAGGCATGTGCCCCGACTGGGAATCGAACTGGGACCCTCTGGTTCCCAGCCTGTGCTCAATCCACTGAGCTACACCAGCCGGGCTGTGCTCTTAATTTTTAAGAGTGAAAAGGCAGTCCTAAAATCAAGAAGTGTGTGAACCCCAGTTCTAGAATGGGTCACTGGTAACCTGTACATTAGAATTCCCCTAGTCCAAGCGTTAACATTAAACGCTATTCCCGTCTTCTCTGATGATGAAGTCTGGACTGAGAAGATCAGCGCTACATAGAATCACCAATTTCAATAAACCAAGGGAAAAAGAGGAACATGTTGAATTATGCTTTCTGGGTGCAATCAGCAAAACCAATGATGATGTGTGTAAACGATCCCTGCAAAAGAAAAGCAGCAGAAACCGAAGCGATTTCTCAGAAAAAGTCAGAGTAACCCTGGGAACAAAACTACACTCCGTTAATCCCACAGGGCTGGCTGACTGCTCTAGTTTGTACACTAACGATCTTTATACGAAACAGCTCCGATTCCGCATCTTCCCTGCTCAGAACCAACAGGCTCTAGCCCCGACCTGCATCAAGGAAAAGCCAGAGCATTGACCTACACCCACACAACACCGAGCGAGTAGCGGCGCGTTAAGAGTCACGTGCCGGCAATCACATGGCCATCACCAGGTGGCGGGAGGCGGTTGGAAGCGCATGCGCAGCTTCGTGGCCTTCACGCGGTGCACTGATTTCCCAGCGTCCTCAGTGCGGCTTTCCCGCCAGGACGACGCTGAAGCGGTTTTGTGCTTCCCTTCGTCGTTTCTCCAGGCTCGTTTTAACCTGTGTCTGTTGGTTTTTCACGGCCGACGTGCTACCATGCAGCTGGACCCTCCGAAGAAGAAGCCGGAAAAGAAGGCAGAAAAGCGGCTATTTGATGCCTCCTCTTTCGGGAAGGACCTGCTGGCTGGCGGGGTCGCTGCGGCTGTGTCGAAGACCGCGGTAGCGCCCATCGAGCGCGTGAAGCTGCTGCTGCAAGTGCAGGCATCGTCCAAGCAGATCAGCCCCGAGGCGCAGTACAAAGGCATGGTGGACTGCCTCCTGCGGATTCCCCGTGAGCAGGGTGTGTACGGGCCGCCACCGCGCTGCCCTCTCCCTGGGGGGTGCTGGGAGGCGACCACGGGGGAGTTGTGGCCGTGTCTGCCTGTGGGTGATGCATTTGTTTCTTCGCCTTTGAGAATTCAGTTACCGGAACCAGTCCAGGGAACAAGAGGGCCTGCACATGACCAGTCTAGGTGCAGGGGTGGCCGCCACCTCCTCTTTGTCTAAATGTCTCCATCACAGCAGGCTGTATATCTCGGCGCCCCTGTGCCTGGCTCAGAAGGCAGTTGGGTGGCTCCCAGGACTAGGGGACATGCTATTAGGCACTTTGCTGTGTTAACAAATACTTAAGTTGCTTAAATACTTGTTGAAATAATACTTTTGAGAAATATTCCAAAGATGGGAGCCTTGCAGCCCCCCAGTACCCTGGTCCGTATTCAGTGAAAAGAGGTTGTTTCTTCTTGAGAACTGCCGAAGACCAGGGCTGAGCCTGAAGAGGCAGTCACCTATGCACAAAGTCGAGGGGGGAGCAAAATAATAAAGACACACAGTATTTTAATGCAGTATTTTTTTTAATCCAAGGTGAGCAAAATAAATTTTCGAAGAAAGGATCAGTATTACCATTTTTTGTTGTTTTTGTGTTGTTTTTTGCTCAGACTCTGTCTTTATTTAAAGTTTTAATTTTTTTTTCTTTGGGAGCGGTTTTTTTTCCCATTACTATTGAAAGATGTCAAGGGGTAAGTAGTAAAAATGCTTTGTTAACCACTGAGTGCTGTCCTGTTGCAGAATTGCTCCTAAGTTAGCTCAGTGGATGCCAGGATGAATTTATCGGAAGTTTTCTATAATCCGCCCATATAATTGGATTCGATTGAAAACTTTATACGAACTTTGAAAAGGAAACAGGCCTATTTGATTGTGTATTCTGAACAAGAAGGGAAGTGGCTTCAACTCCAGGGCAGTCTTTTCTTTAACTCCTAACTCTAGGGCAGGTTACTCTCCCATAAAAAGGTGTTCTCTCCTTAGGGATGTGGTGGCGACTCTTCCTGATCTGTTGAGCGCAGTATTCGGGGTCCGAGGTAGACTCTTAAGGCATCATCTGAACCGTGAATTTAAAATGCCTTCCAAAAGCTGAGCCCAGATATTCTATAGTGAGTGGTTCACATCTCCACACCCCATTTATTTCATCAGAGCAAGCTGCTGATTTCCCCTAAGGTTTTCATAGGAAAAGTAGGAACTTCTCTCTCCTTGGTTTATATTCTAAGACCTATTCAGAGAAGTAGGAGATGCTTTATTATTAGCTACTCTGCTTTAACTATTTAGTTTGGTAAAGTTAAATATTCTGGTCAGATTGTGTTGCTCTGCGCTAATTTATTTTATATTTTAAAGGTTCTTTTTAACATTTAAACCTAAACATATTCAATATGGCTCTTATTAATTGAGATCATTCTGAATTGTTATTGCTCTTCCTGCTTTCTATACGCACAAAGATGAGAGATAGCAGCAGAACTTTAAGATGTTTTCTATTATATATAGGGCCGCCTTATGAATACAGTATGACTATGGTATATATTGTATGCTCAGAAGTTAGTCACTCACAACAGGGATTATATTGCCATCTAGGGGCTTTTATGGAAACTTGTGGGGAATGTTTTGTTCAGCACAAAGAGAGGTGTAATCTTTAATTGCAATGATTTGAAAGGAGGAAGCTGGGGAGGCTAAACATCTTGCTACTATACATGGCCAGCCCTGCACAACGAAGACTTAACCTGCATCCTGAAAGACTAAGATCTCCCACTGGACCTTCAGGCAGCAATGAAACCTGTACATGATTATCTAAGCCTTGAACCTAACTCTGATTTACTTATAAACACAAACTATTTGGGCATAGTTCTAATAAACATTGATTCCAGTCATGCAGCCACCTTGTAAGTAGAGGGAAGATTATACTTTGTTTTGTTCATGATTTTACTGAGCGTTGTTCTTCATGTGAAAACTCCTGACAGTAACTCTGCTTGTGATATTGGATCGCCACTTACATCATCTACACTTGTAACTGTTGAATTCAGGATCATTGTACATATACATAAATATATTTGTTAAGCCCTTTTTTCAAAATTCAATGCGTACCTTAACTATACTGGTCCATTATAAGTAGAAGCAAGCATCTATTATGTCTATAGTGTAATCATCCCTCACCAATTTACTAGTTAAAATACATATTTAATTATAAATTCCTTTATTTTCTCTTTTATATAACAGTAAAGGAATTATATTGATTCTTTTTAATTGGTGAAGAGGCCACTGTCTTTGAATTCTGTCCCTACATAGTGAAATATTTACAATAGATACTTATATAGAGAGAACATGAACCTGGTAGGGTTTAGAATCACCATGCTAGATCATTTTGGAATTTAGTACGCAGTCACATTCTGAAGTTGTTATTTTCTGGAATTTGCCTTTTTTCTCTTGTTTTTTTTTTTTTTTTTTGCTCTAATGTTGCTAACTTTTCCTTTCTTTAGGCAACATGGAGTGAGGCTGAAATATGAACTCAGAAGGCACAACTAGATACTCTCTCACTGTTTCCTTACCTTTTCTTTTCTTTCTTTCCAGCCCAAGGATGAATCTCTTTATTTGTGCTTTGAAAATAGCTTTAAACATCTCTTTGGGTGTCTTTGATACTTTTTATAAGCTTTCCTTGGATTATAAAAGCTTCTGGATCTATCCTGACTAATGCTGTCTTTTAAAGATATACTCTGTGCTGTAGTTGTTTTTTTGATCTTCCAACTTGTGTGTGCACTTTTATTTAATACTGCTTAAATCTTTATTACACACATGATGCATGTTTATTGTAGAAAATCAGAAAATATAATATAGAAGTAAAAAATACAAACAAATCACTGCTAAAATTGCCACAGTTAACATTTTGGTGTCTATGCTATGATTTTTCACTGAACAAAATATGCATATGTAAATATATTCTTAATTAAAGCAATTGTATTTAATATGTTATAAAATAGTCGTTTAAAAATCTGAACTATGCAGCCTCATTTTTAAGAGCCCACCAGCACTCCTCATTTAGAAGTTCCTGGGCACTATTTTTAATCTAAACTTCTCCAAACTTATTTTTTTGAAGGCTAGAGCAGTGAGGTCTTTATAAAAATCTTGAAGATTATGTTTTGGGGTATGCAAATAAAATATTAGATACTCACTTTGTTTAAATAAATTGGGAAAATAAACTTTACTGATATTTAGTGTGTGAATTCACACTGGCACTTATGCTTGGGACAAGTGTTAGTTACTTTTCACAGGACGCTAAGGCATTCAGAAAAAGGAGGAGTTAGTTACACAGTATAGAGGGGATGACAGGCACTAATCCTCAATTATATAATAAACATTATAGTTTATGTTTGCTCAGTTAGAGGAATTTAAGAGATAAGAAGACTATTTGAATAGTCAGTAAGACTCTTTGAAATATAGATTCATGTACACTATTCTTTTTTTTTTTTTTTAAGATTTTATTTATTTATTTTTAGAGAGAAGGGAAGGGAAGGAAAAAGAGAGGGAGAGAAACATCATGTGTGGTTGTCTTTCACATGCCCCCAACTGGGTACCCTGCCTGCAACCCAGGCATGTGCCCTAACTGGGAATCAAACCTGGGACCCTTTGGTTCGCAGGCTCACATGCAATCCACTGAGCCATACCAGCCAGAGCCATGTACACTATTCTTAAGAATTAACCTCACCCTAAGGAGCCTTGAGATAATAGCAAAAAATGTCATAGGAGAGGAAAAATTTTTCATCTACCTAGCAAGATATCTAAAAATATTGCTCAAATAAGTACTCATTTATGCTCTAATATCTTCTAGCTGGAAGTTTTCCCCTAGCCCTTTATCTAAATAGCCCTTTGTCATTCTCCATCTCTATTTTTGTTCTTATGACCACCTGACATATTTATATAGTTCTTATGGTCACCTGCCATTTATTTGTTCGTTGTCTCTTTCCTTGGCCCCTTTCCTAAAATGTAAGGCCCGTAAGACCCAGAACTTTGTTCTTAGTGCTATCCACAGCAGGTCTGCTTTGCACTAGGTACCAAATAAAAGTTTTTTAAATGAAGAATCTTTATCTCATTTTTTAATTTCTATTTTGCGTAATCTTAAAAATGTACAAAATAAGTATAGTAGCAAAGATATATAACTTTTTAAAATATATGTATACATATTTATGAGTCATGCTAACTACATACTCATATATTTTTACTGATAGGCATTCTGTCCAAACATACTGGGGCTGGGGCCTACTAGTCTAGAATATATATGTGCTCAGTGCTCCCATTCTTGGCTGTAAGTTGGTAAGTGGCCTGGTAATTTTTTCCTGTTTTCTCACCAGTTCTGTTTTAATTTTTTCTCAGAATTAGGTTCAGAGTATGTTTTTCTTGCCCTTAAATTTTGAAGAGATTATTTTTTTCTTAGCAGTTAAGTCAATAACTTAGCTATTTGGCTATTGTTAAAGATACCACAATTGCTATGTTTTTCTCTACCAGTTTTGTGATTGTATGTTAGAAAACTGTCCTTTTATTCTGTATGACTAAAGAATCAAAATACTCCTGCATTTACATCACTCTTGCTTTCCCCTTTTTTTTTTTATTCTGACCAAAAAGAAGAAAAGACTACTGTTTTTATTGAGAATGGATTTTTATAGAGAGGCAGTAGAGATTTAAATAGCTATAGGTCTGCAGTCAGATCTGGAATCAAGTCCCAGGCTTTCCCTTACCTCGTGACCTTGAACTTTTTTTTTTCTTAATTTATTGACTTGAAAGAGAGGGGATGACAGACAGAGAGAAACATCAATTTGTTGTTCCGTATTCGTGCATTCATTGGTTGCTTCTGGTATGTGCCCTGACCAGAGATGCAACCTCTGCATCCTTTGTTATCTGGACAATGCTTTAAGCAACTGAGCTACCAGGCCAGGGCCTGAACTGGGTTTTTTGTTTTTTTAATCCTCACCTCAGGATATTTTAATGATTTTAGAAGGAGGGAGGGAGGGAAGGAGGAAGGAAGGAAGAAAGAAACACATTGATGTGAGAGAGAAACACCAATTTGATTACCTCTCATACACGCCCTGACTGCAACCAAGGTATATACCCTAACTGGGGATCAAACCTACAACCTTTTTTGGTGAATGTGACGATGCTCCAATCAACTGAGCTGCCAGGGTTGAATTGTTTTTATTTAACCTCTCTCAGCCCAATTTCCTCATTTGTATGCTGCATACCTGATGATATGGTCATTGTGATGGTTAAACACGATAATACCTATAAAATATTCAACCACGTGTCTATTGCATAGTTAGTGCTCAATACATTTTAACTCTTTAATCATCATGTGTGCATTCCTAAATTTGCATACATGTATTTCTGATGTTCATTGTGTATCTGGGATAAACTTGTGTAGGAGAGGAAAAATTTTTCATCTACCTTTCTAGGTTCTTTGGGTGTTCTAATAATCAAATTAATAGAAGACGGATTCACAGGAGAAAAACAAATTTGATTGCTAAGTACAAGGCTCTATAAGAATCTGAAAACCACAGGCAATCAGGCAGTTGAGACTTATGCCCCTCTGAACTGAGAAGGTGGTAAAGGCCTGGGTCTTCTAGGAAAGAAGACAATTTATAGGAAGATGGGGAAAACAAATGTTTTGTAAACAAATGTTTATTGTGCTGTGCTGAGTCAATGGGGCACAGAAGGAACTTTGAACAAACAGGTCCTGCCCAGCTCCCCTCAGCTTATCATACCTCACCCATCCTCTTTGTAGTTATCTCTGGTGATAGTTCTCTTCCTGGACCAAGCCCTCTCTCTAAATGATCTCTGGTAGTTAAGGGGAAGGTTAAAAACACACACACACACACACTTCCTGAATTTTCTGTTTCTTAAAAACAACCCAAATAATCTGTACTCCAGAGATGCATTTTGGGGTGGCTAATTTTGCTCCTCTACACTTACTTGTATTACACAGAGAGTAAACTTTTGAGATCTGAAGGAACTCATTTCTTCCTGCTTAAAATGAAGAGACTAATAGTACCTACTTCATGGGTGATTATGAGGATTAAATGAATAAAAACCAGTTCTTCTGGAGTAGAGCTTTGGAATCAAACAGGAGACTTGATTCTAAGTCCTGGTTTGGCTGTTTGGTAACCATGTCCTTCGATAGTTTTCAAATTTTGTAAAGTTTCACTTTGTGCATGTATAAAATGGGTTCTATAGGAGAACCTACATCAAAAGCATAATGTGATGACAAATGAAATATACATATAAAGCCTTAGCCAGTGAGTGGCACATATCAAATGCTTAGTAAATGGTAGCTTTTACCATTACATGTTAAATGTAACATGTAAAGTTACATTTAAATGTACTAGTAAAGACTGAATCAGCTGTAAGTACTGAGAAGGTTATTTCTTGGCTGTTAAATATGCTTTTTAATTGTTTCGTACAGCTTTGTATTCAGCTTAGGATTCACCAAGATTCTGGATTCCGCCCCCCTCACTAAATGTACTTATATTTAGTATGTTTTCTTTTGTAGGTTTCTTCAGTTATTGGCGTGGTAATTTGGCAAATGT
Source organism: Micronycteris hirsuta (assembly GCA_004026765.1). Classification (NCBI taxonomy): domain Eukaryota; kingdom Metazoa; phylum Chordata; class Mammalia; order Chiroptera; family Phyllostomidae; genus Micronycteris; species Micronycteris hirsuta. The sequence continues at coordinate 86,912 of PVJI01000843.1, forward strand.
TATTCGGTATTTTCCCACACAAGCTCTAAATTTTGCCTTTAAGGACAAATACAAACAACTTTTCATGTCTGGAGTTAATAAAGAAAAACAGGCAAGTATATTTTAATGTCTCTAAAAACTTTTAATAAATAGTTGGGTTTGTCTTACCTGTGATGTTGGGAGGATGTGCTCAAGTGGCAGAAAAAATAATAATTTAAACATAGTAACTGTTAACATATAATGTGTGTTAAGTTATAGAAATTATATATGAAAACACAATTATATTAACTTTTACACATTTCTCTAAACCTTTTAACATAGTTTTAATAATTAAGGAATCTTTTGTCTCAGTTAATATAATTTCTCTGAATAAATATTGTTGTAATATAAATTATATTTCATAATCATTTTACTGCACTAGGAAAATTCAGCATTTTATCTGCTTTAGTTAAGAAAAAAAAAAAAGTAGTCAAGAGATAGGTATTCCTACCTCTGAGGTAATTTATCCCCTGAAAAGTAAATTGTTTCTTCTATATGACCAAGGACATATTTGGCTGAGATTAGAGTGCACAGTGTATAAAACCTAAAGAGATGACTGCCTCATGTGGCCGCTTTCACTGATCTAGGCTACTTACGCTGGAGGTCATTAAAGTAGTTTGGAATTTCAGTATGTCATCACCAAAGCTGCACCTCCTAGACTGGTAAGAAACAAAGGCTACATGGATGTGGAGAAAAGTATTCTGGGTAGTATGGTATGTGACATTACAGACGTTTACTTTTGAAAAGCTGTCTGTAAAGCTGGCCTTTTAACCTGGAGAAAAATAAGAATTTTACAGAACTACAGAATCAGGTTCTGTAGTTTAATAACCACTTTTTAATTTAATATGTTAATTTAATTCTGTAGTTTAATAACCACTTTTAATTTAATTTAATAGTTCTGGAGGTGGTTTTTGGCAAACCTGGTCTCCGGCGGAGCGGCTGGGGCAACATCCTTGTGTGTAGTGTATCCACTAGATTTTGCCCGAACCCGATTAGGTGCTGACATTGGAAAAGGTACGGGATTTTAGAAAGACTAACTCTGCCTTCTTTGTGTTTTGATCAGTGTGTTATTTATTGTAGTTACGCTGTAACAACAGTGTTTGTCACAGTCTAAAAATTCACAACCGAAATGGTAGGGTCATGGGGCCTAAAAGATGACGACTTTTTTCTTTTCCCTTAAAAAAGAGAAGGGGAAGGCCAACACTGTAGTAACAAAAGAGCACAAAGACCGCTAGCTTACTTCCAGTTTGTTCCTAGAGAGCTACCTCCTAGATCCCTCATACACTCTCTTCCTGCCTCAGCTCTGACTCCTGTCTAGGTGTGATGTACAACTCTCATCCTGGGGGTTTCCTTTCCCTCTGTTCTTACTTATTATATTTATCATGTCTTCTTATCTTTTTGTTATACCCTTGTTTTGGTAGATTATGTTCTTTGGTGGTTTTCTGAGTTTTATGAGAAGAATAGAACAGAATACAAATTGAGATCTTGCTTGTCTAAAAATATCTTTCTTTTACCCTCTTATTCTTGGCCATCTAAAAAATTTGGGTTTAAAGTTAATTTCTTTCACAATTTTAAAGTAGTACTCTAGATTCTAGTCTCTAATATTGCTCGTAAGAAGTCACTATTACTACTGATACTTCTGTACATGCTCTTTTTTCTTTTTTTTCTTTTTAAAGATTTTATTTATTTATTTTTAGACAGAGGAGAAGGGAGGGAGATAGAGAGGGATAAACAGCAATGTATGGTTGCCTCTCACATGGCCCCCACCAGGGACTTGGCCCGCAACCCAGGCATGTGCCCTGATGGGGAATTGAACCGGGACCGTCTGGTTCCCAGCCCACGCTCAATCCACTGAGCTACACCAGCCAGGGCCCCTTTTTTCTTTTTAATCACCTTATATCCCTGATGATCTGACATTTCAGAAGATGTATCTTTGTGTGAGTCTATTTTCAGTGACAGTGGAAGTAACTCAGTTGGCCCCATTCAGTCTGGAGCCTTGTGTTCAGTTCTGAGGATGGCAGAGGAGACAAGACACTTGGCCACTCAAGGTGGAGTTGTGCATTTTGAGCATTCAGATGCTACTTTGCTTTCACCACAGAAATGGTACTTCCTCTAATTTCTAAGTTTCTCTGAGGTTAGAGTCCAATGGCTCACTTTTCAATAGTATCTCTCTCTGCAAGAAAATAAGTTTCAGCCCTGGCTGATATGGCTCAGTTGGTTGGAGTGTCATCCTATAACCAAAGGGTTATGGGTTCAATTCCCAGTCAGGACATCTGGGTTGTGGGTTTGGTCCCTGGTCCAGACACATACGATTCCCAGTGTAGGCATGTTTGGGAGGCAACCAATCGATGATTCTCTCACATCAATGTTTCTCTTTCTCCCTTCCTCTCTCTCTAAAGATGAATGAAAAATGTCCTCAAGTGAGGATAAAAAGGAAATTTAGAAAATAAAATAGCCCTGGCTGGTGTAGTTCAGTGGATTGAGTGCCAGCCTACAAACCAAAAGTTCACCAGTTCGATTCCCAGTCAGGGCACATGCCTGGGTTGTGGGCCAGGTTCCCAGTTGGGGGTGTGCAAGAGGCAGCCTATTGATGTATCTGTCATACATCAATGTTTCTCTCCCTCTCCTTCTCCCTCCCTTCCCTGCTCTCTAAAAATAAATAATAAAATCTTTTTAAAAAATAAACTAAGTTTCACCTTTCTCTGCTTAGGGAGGTTCCACTTCATCTTTTTTCTGTCTTGCTAAAATACGTAGATTTTATTCTCTGTCACATACTCTTCTTTACCTATATGGCATTAAACCTGTTTTATTTCTTTACTTTCATTTAATAGTATATCTTAAGGGAACAGAGATTCATTTAATAAATATTTCTTCATTGCACACTGTGGACCAGGCCCTCCCTCAGACACAAGATGTGTGTGTGTCTCACACATACACACACACCTCATATAAAATATGGAGCTCATGGTTTGTGTACCTTATAGTCTAGTAGGTGGGGGACACAGGTAGTAAAACAATGAATGAACGACAAAAATATGCTGTCACTTAACAATAAATGCCATGGAGAAAAATGAGAAGGGAATGATATCAATTTTAAATAAGTGGTCAGAGAAAATACTTTAGAGAGGGTAGCAGTCAGAGGGAAAAAATGAAAATAGGAGTTCCATTTATGTTTAACTGGCAGTCCAAATTTTCTTGTTATTGCTAAGAAAGTGAAAATAACTCATAAATCTTGCTTTAGATTCAGTAGCTTTGTTTTCTCTCAAAATTGGGAGAATTTAGTTTATATTGAAAAGTTATATTCCACATATAATATTTTTAAAATATTGTCAAAGAGTTTAAGTCAAGGGACAATAAAACAAAACCATAAATACTTGAAAAATATGACACCCCATCTAAAATGTTAATGATCCATAAGTTACTAGTTTATAGCATTTTCTTTTTGCTTTATCTGTCTTTATGCTCTTCAGATGAAACTAATTATGGAGTTTTTTCATTCCTAATGAAAACTAAAAACTTCTACATCCCTAGTAACTATGTTTCCAGTAACTTCTGGTAATTTTATTGAAATGTTTTAAGCCAATCATATTGCTAGAATTAGATTGCTTTTATAAGAGATTAATATTTTTAAAAAATTCTAAGATACTACTTGAAACCTTAATTATTTTTTACTGAATGGGAGGATTTCGATATGTGCTTTGTTTTGTTAGAAATATTTCTAAGTGGCAATTCCAAATACTTTAAATCTGTAAAATGTTTAAATAAAGTATTTATCTAATATATAATGCTGCTAATAAATTTCAAATGGCTTTATTTTAGGTCCTAAAGAGCGACAATTCAAGGGCTTAGGTGACTGTATTATGAAAATAGCAAGATCAGATGGGATTGTTGGTTTGTACCAAGGGTTTGGTGTTTCAGTACAGGGCATCATTGTGTACCGAGCCTCTTATTTCGGAGCCTATGACACAGTTAAGGTAATTTGGGTCTTTAACTAGTATATGTTAACAAATGGTTCGTTTCTTTTCTAATTAATAACATGTTCAGCAGATACATTTATTTTTAATTATATAAATCAAAATAAATGATGAAGTAAGAGACATTATAGAATTCTGTTTAATCACAACCTTGCCATAACCTAATCAATTGCAACTCTGCTGTGAATCTGGCTTTAGATATGAAGCACAAACTCAGATGTTAAGTTTTTGTGCTTTTTGCACTGCAAGACTCACTGTTATACATCATATTGCAAGTATGAAACATTATATTTAGTCAAAATCTTTGATCTATAGAAAACCTCCTGACAGAATTTTCTGATTTTGTATTTACTTTATTAACACTTTTTTACATACAAATAATAAATATACTCTTATCATTCTTTGGAAAGAGGCAAGGCTTATTAATTAGTTAAATGTAATAAATGGTACTATAGCTCAGTTGTCTATTGTACACCATTAGATTCTTCGCTGTATTCTCCAGATTGTTTTAGCAATTTGCCTTTTCATTTCAGATTTTAATAGCATTTTCAAAAGGTAGGAAAGAGAAAGATTATAATAACAGCTACCATTTTTTGAGCTATTACTTAGTTCTAGGAACTTTGTTAAATCTTTACATCCTCACAGTGTTCTAGCATAGGGGGTTTTCTCTTTAGGATTTTATTTATTTATTTTCAGAAATAGGGGAAGAGAGGGAGAAAGAAAGGGAGAGAAACATCGGTGTGTGAGAGATGTGCGAGAGAAACATCTGTTGGCTCCCTCACACACACCATCAACGGAGGACCTGGCCCATAACCCAGGCATGTGCCCTGACTGGGAATCAAACTGGCAACCATTTGGTTCACAGGTCAGCACTCAGTCCACTGAGCCACACCAGCCAGGGCTAGGATAGCTTTTAATATCCCCATTTTTTAAAAAAGATTTTATTTATTTATTTATTTTTAGAAGAGAAGAGAGGGAGAGAAACATGAATGTGTGGTTGCCTCTCACATGGCCCACCTGGGGACCTGGCCTGCAACCCAGGCATGTGTCTTGACTGGGAATTGAACTGGCAACCCTTTGGTTTGCAACCTGTGCTCAATCCACTGAGCTACACCAGCCAGGGCTAATATCTCCATTTTAAACATAACTAACCCAGCCCTGGCTGGTATGGCTCAGTGGATTGAGTGATGGTGTGTGGACTGAAAGGTCGCTGGTTCAAATACCTGTCAGGGCACATGCCTGGGTTGTAGGCCAGGTCCCCAGTTGGGGGTGTACAAGAGGCAACCGATCGATGTCTCTCTCTCACATGATGTTTCTCTCCCTCTCTTTCTCCCTCCCTTACCCTTTTTCTAAAGATAAATAAATAAAATCTTTAAAAAATAAAAATAATTAACCTAGAAGTGGTTAAGTAATTTAGTTAAGTGGCATGCAAAAATCTCATGCTCTTAATCACTATAACATAATGCTTCTAAAGTGAAACAGTGAAATTAATATCAGTATTATTTACTAAATAGGATTAAAAGTTGATGGAAATTTTATAATAGTTTTATAAATCATCTTGATATTCCATCAGATGTAGTTGAATGTCATTTTTATTGTGGTCTAGAAATAACTTAGAGTTTGTAGTATATTTTTTCTTAATCACTGGAAAGTTTATATGTATTCTCCTTTTCTCTATTACTACATATAGCAGTTGTGAAATTTAGGAATGTTTCTTCACTAAGAGCTTTAAAGCTATTTGTCAGATACCATCTGTTGATGATAATAGCAGGCATTATTTCATTTTTTTCAAATCTGTGAAGAGCCATGGAAGAACTTTTTCGGTCACTGGCTGCTATCTTCCTAGTTTTCAGTGCCATTAATGACAGATCAATTAAATATAAAATATGCTTTTCTTTTTCATATATTTTTAAAGTGTAGTCATATAGACATTCTCCTTTCTTACTGATCTTCTAATATTTTAATTTTTCACATTAAATCCAACTGTTTGTAATGCACTTTTAAGTATAATTGAGCCATCTTTCATATATTCCTTAGAATTATTCTTTGACTTAAGGATTTAAGATATTTTAGAAATTTAGATGGTTACTTTATACATTGTTCTTTTTTAGGGCTTATTACCCAAACCAAAGGAAACCCCATTTCTTGTCTCCTTTTTCATTGCTCAAGTTGTGACTACATGCTCTGGAATACTCTCTTATCCCTTTGACACAGTTAGAAGGCGTATGATGATGCAGGTATTTTATATTATTATTTGAAAGTTTGAGTTTTTCACTATCTCTGATACTCAGTTATATTTTCAAATTTTAGAGAAATTTTGACTGAAAGGCATAGGTCATTTTATTATTGTTTATGCTGTGAAAGTTGGTCCCGCTTTTTCTCCCTTTTCCCACCTCACCCAATCCTACCCTTTCCCCTCCCTCAGTCAGTCCCCATATCGTTGTCTCTGTTTATGGGTCATGCATAAATGTTCTTTGGTTAGTCCCTTCACTGTTTTTCATCCAGCCCCCCTCCAGCAGCTGTCAGTCTGTTCCATATATCTGTGCTTCTGTTTCTATTTTGTTCGTTAGTTTATTGTGTTCATTAAATTTCATATATAAGTGAGATCATATGGTATTTGTCTTTCACTGACTGGCTTATTTCACTTAGTGTAATATTCTCCAGGTCCATCCATGCTGTCACAGAAGGTAAGGGTTCCTTCTTTTTTACTCTTGTGTAGTATTCTGTATGTTAATAGCAGTGCTATTTACAGTAGCCAAGATCTGGAAACAGCCTGAATGCCCATCAGTAGATGAGTGGACAAAAAAAGTTGTGGTACATTTATTTTTATTATTTATTTTTATAGAGAGGGTAAGGGAGAGAAAGAGAGAGGGAGAGAACATTGATGTATGAGAGAAATATCAGTTGGTTGCTTCTTGCACATGCCCCAATCAGGGACCAGGCCCACAACCCAGGTATGTGCCCTGACTGGTAATTGAACCAATCAAACTGGCAACCTTTCTCTTCGCGAGATTACACTCAACCAACTGAGCCATGCTGGTCAGGGCACTGTGGTACATTTATACAGTGGAATACTTTAAAATAAATGCATGCTGTGTTGTTTTGTATTCTTCCCTATCGTTGAGCACCCACCATCCAGCAAAGCTTTTTATTCTGCTACCAGAAGAGAAATGGGTTCCACTCCTGTAGCATAATGTATGAAGGGTGTTGGGGGATTGTAGGGATGAGTATGTCTGTCTTAACTGAATATCAGATCTAGTAGAATAAGCCCACTCACAAGCCACTGACATATATAATATCATTTGTTATAGTATATTTTAATAAAAGTAAATAATTTTAACTTCAAAAATGGAAATTTATTTATAATGATCTATGTTGAAAGTATAAATCCCCAAACCAAAATTTGATAACATTCAGTATGCATTGCTGTTATTTGTTATATTCATTCAGCAAATATTTGACTGCCTAATCTATGCTAAGCTGTAGTGACACAAATAAAATAAGGCGGAACCTAAGTCATAGCATAGTACTGAAGGCATATAATTAACTGTTTAAATAGAAATGTACATAGGTTCTGGGAATGCAACAGGAAGAGTGCCCAATTGCCTAAAGCAATCAGACATGTCCTCTTGGCGAGAGAAATCTCAATAAGTAGGCTTTTTCTACAGTGAGCACAGTTTCTAAGGAGAGTGAAAAAAACCTAGCACATGGAGGACTTGAGAAGTGTGGTTCAGTGTACCCAGACGATAGGTTTCATGAGGGCAAGTGAAAATAATGAGGCCAGAAAGCTAGCAAACTGCTGTATTGCTTAATGTGACAGATACTGTCCTAAGCACTTTGCAGTTTTACTCATTTAATTCTCAAAACAGTGCTATGAGGTGTAGTTACTATCATTATCCTTAATTTTATGACTACGAAATAGAACCCACTAGGCCACCTGAAAGGGTAAAACATATGTAACCTATTACCATCCTTAAAGTTATACCATCTTCTTGGACCATCCTTAAAGTTATTCCATTTAAGTCTGTGTTTCCTCTTGATCTACGTCTAATTTAATACATCAAAAACTTTTTAAAATGTAAAATTAATTTGCATATAGACTTTGGATTAGTAAATGATACTGTATCAAGGTTAAGTTTTCTGATTTTGATAACTGTACTTGGATATGTAAGAAAATATTCTTAGAAAATGTACATTGGAGTGTTTAAGGATAAGGTCATAATATCTACAATTATACTGTCAAAATAATTGTATTTTAGTGTATTTAGTGTTCTTGTTAGGGCTGCCATAATAATGTACAACAGACCAGGCAGCTTAAACAGCAGTAATGTATTTTCTTGTACAATCATGGAGGGTCAACGTTCATGTCAAGGTGTCCAGCAGGGTTGGTCTCTTCTGAGGGCATGTCTCCTTGACTTGTAGGTGGCCTCCTTCTCCCTATGTCTTTTATGGTCCTTTCTGTTTCTCTTCTTATAAGGATGGCTGTATTGGATGATGACTGACCCTAATGAACTCATTTGACCTTAATTACATTTATAAAGACCCTATCTCTAAATGTAGTCACATTCCAAGGTATACTGGGGATGTAGACTTCAATATATGAATTGTGTAGGGATACAATTCAGTAGATTATTTTGCATTTTTATTTTATATCCCACAAATTTCTTAAATACTATTACCAACACTAATCTATGCATACACTCTTTCAAGATTTCTTTTTAAAGACACAGGTCTATAATCTTCAAAAAATACCAGATTCACCTCCCCCCCTGCTTTTTTTTAACAATACTTAAACCCTTTATTTCTTTCTCTTGCAGTATGCACTAGCTGAGACTTCTGTTACAGTGTTGTAATAAAGAAGTAATAACTAGCAATCTTTCTTATTTCTAATCTTACAGAAGTGTCTTCAGTGTTACATAATTTAATGTTAGCTCTGGGGTTTTTTTGTAGTTATCCATTGCCAAGCTGTGGCTCTTCCTTTCTGGTTTTGGGTTATAACAGTTATTAATTATGAATAGTGGTCATGTTTTTTTGTATCTATTGAGATGATCATATTTTTTATCTTTTAATTTGTTAATATCTATATTTCATTAGTCTATTTTCCAGAGCTAAACCAACCTGATATGCCAGGAATAATCCAGTTTGGTCACAATGCATTATATTCGGTCCCCCGTACTGGGTTGGATTGGCTAATTTCTGTTCAGGATTTTGGCATTTGTGTTTCAGTGACATTGGCTTGGAATTTTTCCTTCTTGTATTGTCCTTATGTAATTTGGTATCAAGGCTATGTAAGCTTTATAAAATACGCTGGGGACTCTTCTCAATTTTCTCTCCTCTAGAATAATTTATGTAAGGTTAGAATTAAATGTTTATTGGATGGCCCTGACCAATCGATATGGCTCGGTTGGTTGGGCATCATTCTGCGGAGCTAAAGGTTGCCAGTTCAGTCCCCATCAGGGCACGTGCCTGGGTTGCAACTGATCAATGTTTCTCTCTCACATCGATGTTTCCTTCTCTTTTTCCCTCCCTTACCTTCTCTCTAAAAATAAATAAATAAAACCTTTTCAAAAAATGTTTATTGGATGTTTAGTAGTCCTTACATATAAAGCCATCTGGACAGGTGGTTTTTCTTTATGAGAACATTTTCAACAACTGATTGAATTTCTTTAATTCATTTATTATTCCAAATTTTTCTATTCTGTTGGTAAATTATGCTTTTTAAGGAATTTATTAATTACTTCTGAACATTCAAAATAATTGCCATGAATTTGTAATATCATCTTGCTCTTCTCTCTAGATCGTCTGCAACAAGTGTTACCTTTGCCATTTCTAATCACTTTGGGGCCCTTTCTTTTTTCAGTGCCATTAAAATTTTGGTGCCATTTCTGATAATTTGGAAGCCCTTTCTTGTTTTTTTCCTCAAACAATGTTTCTAGAAATTTGTCAATAAATTATTGAAATAACTAACCTTTGGCTTTTTATGCTTTCTGTTTTTTTCTATTTCCTTTATTTTTTCTGGTTATTTTTTATTCCTACTTTCTTTAGGTTTATTTGTTATCTAAAAATGTTTAGGTTGCTCAGCCTTTGCCTTCTCATATTTCAAGGTTATTAATTTCCTTATAAATTACCACTCAGCATCATAAAAATTTAGTTAAGGAATATTATGGTTATTATTAGGTTTTAAGTATTTAAATATTTTTCTTAATATCCAAACATGATATTTTTCTAGGTATCTTTTTTTACTATTGATTTAGCACTTAACTGCATTGTGATGAGAGGATAAATCATGGTATATGATGCCATCTTTTGAAATTTGTTAAGCTTAGTATCTAGTCAGTTTTCAAGTGTGTTTGTGAAATATGAATGTTCTCCAAATAGATGTACAATGTTCGATACGTGCTCATTGACCCAACATACAAAGTCAATGCAGTGTTATTTTTATGTGTCTTTAGTGCTGAATAAAACCTATATTAATATAAAAGCTATGAAGATAATGAGAGCCCAGCTGGTGTAGTTCAGTGGATTGAGTGCGGGCTGGGAACCAGAGGGTCCCAGTTCGATTCCCAGTCGGGGCACATGCCTGGGTTGTGGGCCAGGTCCCTGATGAGGGCCATGTGAGAGGCAACCATACATTGCTCTTTCTCCCTCCCTTCTCCTCTCTCTGAAAATAAATAAATAAAATCTTAAAAAAAAAAAAAAGATAATGAGAAACTATTTCTTTCTTTATATAGAGTGGTGAGGCTGACCGGCAGTATAAAGGAACTTTAGACTGCTTTGTGAAGATATACCAACACGAGGGAGTCAATGCATTTTTTCGTGGAGCTTTCTCCAACATCCTTCGTGGTACAGGGGGTGCTTTAGTGTTGGTGTTATATGATAAAATTAAAGAATTCCTTAATATTGATATTGGAGGTAGTTCATCAGGAGATTAAATTGAGAAGTGCATATATTTAACTTGTTAAACATACAAATTACATAGCTGCCATTTGTATAAATTTCAATAGTTTGTTATCACTGTCAGTATTTTTTAAGTGGTAATTTTGGAATAAAGTATATGCTTTTTCAAAGATTTAAATACTAAAAATCTGATAAATGTGGGTTTCCTTCCCACTTAGACTCAAACTCACTTTAATGAGACATTTTACTTATAATTAGTATACGTTATTTTTATTAGTTTAAAATCCTTATGTTTGTGATGAAAAATTAAAGTGTATAATGTTAAAATATGAGACATGAAAGTTCTTTTAATGCTGTTCTTTTAATATAATTGTCTTCCCATCTTTTAAAATCATATAATATGACAGATATTTCTTAAAAGTTGATTGAAAGATGTTATCATTATATCTGTGGGCATAAGTAAGCTTTCTTCAACATCCTTAAGACAGCTCAGTTTATTACTAAATATAGTGTTTCTGTTATTATAAAGCTTTTAATAAACACAGATTCTAGATCTCATAAAACAGTGATAATGACTTTAATGACACTGTGAACCTGTAGATGGAAGTTAAAAGGTATAAGATGGCATATCTGCTAACTTTTATTTGTAAAGTAAATAAACTCTTGCTAATGTGAATATATCTTGGAACAAAAAAAGTCCCCTTGAAAATTAGTTTCTGTGTCTTGTATTGATAATAAAGGAAGTTTAAAACTTAAATATGAGCTTTTTTTCCTTGATTCTAACTTTATTAATAAGCATAGAGGAACAAATGTTTGTCAGAATTGGGAACCGGCTTAAAGACAGAAAACAGGGTCCCAAGGTCTGGTACTGGAGCCTATTTTGTTTTTTCAGAAATGTTGTTGAAGATGGTACATTTAAAATCCCCAAGATTTTAAAGTTTTGGTGGGTAAAGGAATGTTAAGCTAGTGGGGATAAACTGCATAAAAATTTTGTGAGGTTATAAGTGGACAAAAATCAGGTGAGTAAACTTCTTGGTGCATAGGGGCAAACAAAGTATGTTTCAAAGAAAATAATAAAAACTAGACTTTAATATACAGGGTGGAGCAACCAAATCAAGTACTAGGAATAGTCACCCATATAAAGATTAACTAAAAAATATGAAAATTTTACATTTCTACAGAGACATGCATAGAGGAAAGAAGTCTTTGAAATCCTGAATGGCATAGATAGAGGAAAACAGGTATTTAACTACTAAATCACTAGCCAAAAGCCTATTCTGTGATGCCTGGATGATACATAGATATGATTAAAAAAAAAATGTTACTTAGTATCCTGGACTGATTCAGAACTATATTATGACTTATGGTGAGCAAAATAATAATGGAGATTATATAAGGAAATAATGTTTAAATGTTAACACAAATGTTTGAAAAATGCATAGCTAAAGAATATTTAAGGGGCCTGGCTGGTGTAGCTCAGTGGATTGAGCGCGGGCTGGGAACCAGACGGTCCCAGTTCGATTCCCAGTCAGGCCACATGCCTGGGTTGCAGGCCAGGTCCCCTGTGAGGGCCATGTGAGAGGCAACCATACATTACTGTTTCTCTCCCTCTCTGTCTCCCTCCCTTCTCCTCTCTCTAAAAATAAATAAATAAAAATAAAAAAAAAAAAAGAATATTTAAATGTGTACACTTTGTGTGTTAAATTACTAATGCTGCATCTTCTTGGATAGGATTTTTAACATCCTATCCTAAAACTATATCCTAAATAATGCCCCCAAAAATCATTCTTAGAGCTTCATTCTTTTAGTTTATCTTTACTTAATTCATCAAAATACATCCTCTATAAAAAGATAACCTTTTAAATTTATAGTCATTTATACTTACTGAAACTACCTTTATTTTGCTGAATTTCACATTGTTTTCTCACAACAGGTTTTGCTAGAGAGAGAGTCAAAACAAAACAAAAATCATGTACTAGGAGGCCAGAAGCTCCTAAAGACATTTTTATTATTTTATATTTCTACTCTGGATCCATTCTTTACAGTGCAGGTGGCAAACACAAGGCCCACTGGCTGAATCCAGCCCTCCACCTTGTTCATCCGGCCTGTTTCTACCTTGCGGCAGCACCAAGCTCTCGCTTAACTGTTAAGGAGTAGTTACATAATTTTACAGTCTTAAAATTACATTCGGCCATTTGAAGGCAATCACAAGGCTGATGTGGCCAGCAGTGAAAATGAGTTTGACACCCCCGCTTTATAGTAATAGAACTTTGGTATGCTTGAACTCAAACTTTTGAAATAATTCCTTTGTCCATATACAAACATTGTGCTCTGAATAGTTCCTTTTTTTGGTATTCAAATGTGCTTGAAGTAAAACTTCTGAAATACACTTAGTTCCTTTGTTCATATACAAACATTGTGTTAGCATAAATAAGAAATGATACTTATGCTTCTCTTTAGCTGATTAACCTAACTGTAAATTCAAAGGGCTCCTTTTCTTCCACCATTATCTTAAATGTTAGAATTCCACAGGGGCTAGTCATAAGACCTTTTGGTACTTTACATGTGATCCCCAGTTCATTTCTTCTCTATACCTTTAGTTTCAGATACTATCTATATACCAGTGAAGCTCAGATTTCTCTCTAGCCTGGCCCAGATTCCTCTAAGAGTTTCCAAATGCAATTCAGTAGTCTTTTGCACCCTTTTCTCTGTATGTATAACAGAGTTCTCTAATGCAGCATTTCTAAAATGTAACTCGTTTTTTCAAATCAGACTTGCTTCTCTTTCCATACCCTTATCTTGATTAACAATACATAGTGATTCTACCCAGTCACCCACACTAGAAATCTGGGAGTCATTTTTGCTTTCCTTCTACCTCAGTTCATATAGCAAATAAATCACCCACTCTTGTAAATTCTACTTCCTAAAATTTCTTATAATACTTTCTTTCCATTTTGATTGCCATTGCTTTAATTTAAGACTCACTAATATGTGCTATTTTAATAAGTTCAGTGAGAGTAAAGGCTAAGGTGCTGTAACAAAGAGACCCAAAGTACAGTGGTTTATAGCATGGATAGAGGGTATTATGCTAAGTGAACTAAGTTAAACAGCGAAAGACAAATACCATGTAATTTCACTTCTATGTGGAACCTAAAGAACAAAATAAACAAAATAGAAACAGTCTCACAGGTACAGAGAAGAACTACTGGTGGCCAGAAGGGAAGGAGGTTAGGGGACTGGGTGAAAAGGGTGAAGGGACTGAGAAGTACAAATTAGTATTTATAGTCACAGGGATGTAAAGCACAGCATAGAGAATATAGTCAATAATATTGTAATAGCTGTACGTTGCCAGGTGCATACTGGAAATACCAGTAAAGAATATGATTATCTAACCACTATGCTGTACACCTGAAACTAATACAAAAAAATAATATGAATGTAAGATATAATTGAAAAATAAAAATTTTTAAAAGAAAATACAGTGCTTTAATAAGATGTGTTTCTCTTAAATATAGTTGGGAAGTGAGCAGTCAAAGATAGCATGATATCTCCCCATGAATTCCTTCAGAGACCCATCTACCTTCATCTTTTTGTTCTAATCTCTTAAAGCAGGCGTTCCTAACCATTTTTATGCTATGGACACCTTTGTTATTGTAGTAAAGCCTATGAATGCAGTATAATAGTTTTTAAATGTCTAAAATAAACTACATAGGATTATAAAGGAAACTTTGAAATGTTGTTGTTAAAACATTAAATACAAATTTGTGATATGATAATGTGTACTTTTAACATTTACAAGATCCAGTATTCTAATAACTACTGTAATTCTTTGGTATTAATAACCATCAATATGGTTTGAAATAATCTAACAATTACAGTGTAGCATAATAATATGTAATTTCTGAGAACCTAAGGTTGCTAAGTCAAATGGGCATCTCTTCATGTAGCTGAGTGGCAGTGATGCATTACAGATGAGACCCAGAAGCCAAATGGACCGAAATGTATCTTCTTAAATTGACTCTTTTTTAAGTCATACAGAGGCTTCCTTATCCTCAGAGACACGTATTCAGTCCAGGAAAATCTGATTCCTGTCATGGAAGTTTGGATGACTGGTAGAATTTATTATTTGAAAAGATTGTTACCTAAGGAAATGTGACAACTGGCTTAAAACCCAGGTGCATTACATTTAAACCTCTGGTTGAGAACAGAGGACATAGAGCAAAGAACATATAGGAGGCAGATCAGAAGAATCAGCCTTTTTGGGTTTCACTCTCTGCCACTGTGAAATGGAGTGACTGGATTAGGTTATATTGAGTTATGAAATGTGTTCAAAGTAATTCAAAATTAATAGTCAAAATATAGAAGTTTGTGAATTAGAATTGTTTCTGAAAATAGAAAAATTATGCATAAAAAAGAAAATACATGATTTTTATTGGTGAGAAAAATCACACACTGTTAATACTACTGTAATTTGTGCCTACGTTCATAATTGAAATAAATGTTAAATTTTAGTTAAAGGTTAGTTTAAGATAATCCCTCCTTAAATTTCTGTGTATTCTGTGGGGATCTGAGGACCCCAGGGAAAGAACCACATACTAGAGATTGTAATACCTGCATAGTTAAAGCTGGGTATTTGGCTAATCTATATTACCATATCAGGACAAGTGGAAGGGATTTTAACCAGGTGAGGTGGAAGTTGCATATGTCACATATAGACATTGGTAAGACTTTAGTTACTTGGCCATTCTGGAAGGTTGGAAATATAGTGTATAGTTGAGCAGCCACATGTACAAGGCAAAATAACAGGTTTTGAAAGACAACCAGGAGAGTGCCAGCCTCCTAAGTGGCTCTTGTATATTCAGTCTTACTCTTACTAATTCTTAACCCTACCAAAATATTATTTAAACTCCAATCTGATTGTCAGTTTCCATCTATTTCAGTGTCTCTAATATGGCAGTACATCCGGAATTGTAGATCATCTGAATTGGGGGATGTGGGGAGAACTTTTTGCAAGTAATTTACAAGTTGATATGCCTACTGAAATTGAAAATTGGATTTTAAAATTTTATATATATGTAGTATTTTTATGTGAGTACAAGCTTTGGGGACTAACAGTGTACAGGTATATGAAGTATTCTTGAACTTAGTAGTATATAGACATTATTTCAGTGAATGAAATATTTTTTATTTTAAAAAGAGGGGTCCTCAATCTTGAAAAGGCAAAACTTCTTGCTTACAGGATAAAGACTTCTTATTTTTATCATGGCATGCATTATCCTTCATGATCTAGCTCAACTTCAGCTGCACATCATATCTCTCCTAGGCATTGTAGGCATATCAGTAAGTTCTGATTCTTCAATTCACCATGCTGTTTGTAAAGTAACGTGAGTAAGGTCCTACTGTTAGTAAGTTAGGAGAGCCTGGGACTACAAACCTAGTCTGTGTGATACCAAACCCTGTCATGCATTTAGTCACTAGGTACACGCATTTCCTCCCCGTAATTGTAAAGAATGTGAGGATGATCCCTTGCTCCTGACCTTGTCTTTTAATCCAGTATTTTAAGTGTTTTTTTAATAGAAAAATAATTCTTACACCCTCAATTTTACAGCTGGAAAGCATGAATAAATATATGGCCCTAGGAGAGTTTCAGGATACTCTGTCTGGAATAAATCTAGATGGTGGTGGGCCCAAAAAGATGATGGCAGCAGAGGCAACTGAAACGGAAGGGTCAAAGCCACCCACCAGCGCGTGGGGCTGGGGGCGGGGTCTTTGGGGAGCCGATAGCCAATCCCCTTTGGACTTGCGCACTGCCTGCTGGGAGTTCCTCCACGGTGCCTGCAGTGTCCCTTGCTGGGGCCTGGACCACAACTGCTGCTTGTCCCTGTACTTGTGAAATGGAGGAGAGGTGTGATTCTTTAACATAGACCAGAGTCAAAGCAATACTGCACATTGCCCTCGACTATGGACTTCATGGCCCTCATAGAAACAGCAGCAGGAGCTTTCGTCACACTTGCTGCTGCTGCTGTTGCAGCACTGATAGTGGTAAAAAGCATAAATTGTTTTAAGAAGTGGGCAAATAGCGACAATAAGAGTACTAAAATACCTGCTACAAAATTGTATTTCAATACGGCAACAAGTAGGAACCAGGATAAAGAATCAGTGGAGAAGAAACAGAACACATCCGAAAACTTAGTCCATCAGGAACAGAAAACTTCCCGAGAACTGGGTGAGAAGGAACAGGGAACACCCCACGCACTGGACCAGGAGGACCAGGAATCACATGGAGAATTGGGCGAGAATGAACACGAAAGCTACCAGGAATTGTATGAGAAGGAACAGGAAAGCTGTGACAAACTGAACCAGGAGCAGGACAGGCAAACTCCGTAAGTGTCAATTATGACTTGGTTAATTTCAGACAGACAGACATCAGGTGCTGATCAAGCGAACCCTGGGCCACTCTAGGCTCCTATCCAGCAGACCACAGGGCAGACGCTGGAGGCGATGCCCAGGCTTGTCGGGCGTCATGGTGACAGGGACTCACATCAGGTCACTTTCCTGTAAAACCGGTTTTCAGAGGTCAGTGTAAGGGACTGCACCTTTAGAACTGCGTGAAGGGAGTTACGTGAAGGGAAAGCTGTCAGGGTGCTGGTTTCCTGAGAGTTTGGGTTTGGGTACTTCAAAGCCTTGGTAAGGACAAAAAAACAAAAGCAAAAAAAACTGCCCAGTCGGCTCTGACACAAGGCATTGGAGTGAAAAGGCCGCTTTTCCCCCACTGGCCGGACGGCTCGGCGAGGCCCGGCGGCACAATGGGCGCCACCTCACAGAGCCCGGCACGGCGGCGGGCACAGGACCGCGGGCCCTGTGAGCGCACCTGCAGGCAGCACATGGGCCCCTCGGGGCAGCGAGGCCGGCCGGTGGGTGTTGGGGCTGCGGTTGGCCCCGGGAAAGCGGCGCCGGCCTGCGCTCACGACTTGGGGCAGCCTCGGCAGCACCCTCCCGCAGCGCCAGACGTGGCCCGGGGTGCCAACGACAGCCCAGGGGCGCCCCCGAAGCCGTAGGCCGGGCGCCGGGCGGGGGGGCCGCCTCTCACCCAGCCCAGCACCAATCCTCGCGGCAGCCGCGAGAGGGCGAGCGAGCCAGCCCCGTTTTTCCCTCCTCCCTGATCCTCCCTGCTCCGCCTTCCCAGCTCTCCCATTCCACGGCTGGCTTAGCCGCCTCCGTTTTCCAGATCTTTCTCGAACCCGCAGCTCCTGGGGCAGCCGTTGCCCGAGCGCTGACGGAAGCGGCCGAAGCCAAGGCCCGGCGCAGCCTCGGGCGCGGAGGAGCGGCTCGCGCGCCTCCCTGGCGGCCGAGTGCGCAGGCGCAGAGCGCAGTAACTGCCGGTTGGAGGCGGCCGAACCGCAGAGGAGAGACCCCGGCGGCAGAGGTTGCGGCGGTGGCTTCTACCTCTCCGAGGTTCCTCGAGGCTCTGCCCTAGATTCAAAGCGTAGCGACTTCGGGTCTTTTCTCCTTTGCTTCTTGTAGGACTCGCTTTCCCAGGAGCAGCAGCCCCGAAGAGGACGCGGTCCCAGCGCAGGAGGCTTCACCGGCACCCCGACCATCCGGCGGCGGGATGTCTGTGGTTGGCATTGATCTCGGCTTTCTGAACTGCTACATCGCTGTAGCGAGGAGCGGCGGCATCGAGACCATCGCCAATGAGTACAGCGACAGGTGTACCCCGTAAGTGCCGTGTCCGTGCCTAACCCTGGCCCTAACGTTAGGTCCACCGGGTCGCACCTCGAGACGCGCGCCGATCCCTGGGATGACAGGTGCAGCCCACCCGCTGCGGTCTCCAGAGCCCGCTGGTCTGCGGGCCCAGGTGGGCGTCGGACTGTCGGCTCCGCGGGGCTGCTTTTCCTTCAAGGATTAGGGACCTAACTCCAACAGTTTGCCGAGCCCTCCTTTCTGTCCCCGCAACCCCCTCCTCGTACCCAATCAGCCCCTGCTGTAGTTTCCATCAAGGGGCTGGGGTGGGACCTCCTCGACTTTCCGAACATTGGAGAAAGATCTCTGGTTACTTCCCAGCGGGGCTTGCGGGAAATTCTTGGCCACGGGCAGGCAACCCCCGCCAGCGGAATGAAGAATCGTGCATTCATTCTGCCCTTCCTTCTTTCCCCGTCCGTCTCTGCGTGACAGCTTTTTCGGAGAAAAGTAAAAAATGAAAGATTAGACTGCATACATCAGAAAATGAGTTACAGGCTTACCTGTCCCAGAAAGCTTGTTTTCTTTATTTTATTTATTTATTTATTTATTTATTTATTTATTTTTGCGGAGCAGTTGAGATGTGCAGGCTTTTTACCCCAGTGTCCTTGAGAATTAGAGGTAATGGGACCAGGTTCCTGGGGCGTGCGTTAATAGTGCGTTATTAGGGAGTCCTCCGTCTACCGTGTGGGTAATGGACGTCCTTCGGTCGGAAGCGGTGGGGTTACAGCCGGTCCGAAGCGTACTTGTACAGAATGAATTGTTGAAGAGTCAGGAGTGCTTGTCCTGTATAAACATGATTGTGGAGTGATCCTGTTGGGAACACTTGATGAAAGACTTAAAACGAGTGGCATTATGTCATGGAAACCTGTTCTCACATGTTCCATTGTTTCTCTGGTCTGAGAAGTTGTTGGCAAAGCATATAATTGACAGGGATATGAAAAATTGGCTTCTTATTGTCGACTCCTGTTACCTGTAAATTTATGAGGAAACCAAGTTTCCACTTCTTAATTTCTATGGAAAGGTAACTAAATATATTAATTTGACCCTTTGGTGCAAAATACAATACTTTAAATATAAGACTAATCTTAACCAACATCAGTGTTAAGCTAAGCCTTTTAAGTGATTAAATTACTATAGTTCTATGAATAATTTTTAAATATGTCAAGACGTGGAAGAGTAGCTTACTTGAAGCAGTCTGCTTTGGTTTCTTTGAAGAATATTCTAGAAGGTTTTATATCACCTTTTCCAGAGATATGCATTGTATTTCTATTGAAGTTTTGGATCTTTATATACTGAAATATAAACGTAGGTCAGCTAATCTTCATGGTTCTACTGTTAGAACTCTTCTTTTTACATCTTTTTCTGTTTTTTCTGCATGGTGAGAGCCTGAAGCAGTAATTGTGAACTATTTATGACTTCATCTCTATGAGATTTTTTTATGGTATGAATCTCATTTATTTAAAAGAATATTTCTCACCTTTCTCATATTGAAGAGTGCAAAATATAGAAGCAGAGCTTGAGTTGTTATTGACCCTGGGAACAGTGTTGCTGCGTGTCCGCACTCCGACGGTGCCTGTGAGCCCTGCTCACACATGCAGAGATGAACCAGGAAATACTACTCTCCCTTTTTCAGCAGAGTAGAGGGTAATTGGGGGCAACCTTTGGCTTCAGGGACTTAACCTTTGGAGAAAAAATGAGAGGTAAGATTCCCCTAATCCTTAAAACTTTATCGTAAAAGGTCAGAAACTAGAACTGTAAGACGTACTGCCTTTCCAGGCTCAGAAATCTAGTAGTGAGTCCCTAACTCTTTCAAAATCCTGGCTAGACTTACAAAGAGAGTTCTTTTAAAAATTAGGCTGCTCTTTTGAGTCTTCTAGAGGTCTCTTTGTTACTGTTCTTAGGCACATTGGCTAATTCTCTGTGGCTAAGGTTTAATATATTTCTGGTTTGTGTGTAAGAGAGCCATTACTAATAACTAGATTTAATGAGCATAACAAACTAGAAATTTCCAAGGTGAAAGGATCATACTCTTTTTTTTATAAATCATTATAAATGATTAAATGGGTTTTTTAAAGATTTTATTTATTTATTTTAGAGAGAGGAGAAGGGAGAGAGACAGAGAGGTAGAGAAACACCAATGTGTGGTTGTCTCTCATATGCCCCCAGCTGGGGACCTGGCCCACAACCCAGACATGTGCCCTGACTGGGAATTGAACTGGTGACCTTTTGGTTCTCAGGCAGGTGCTCAATCCACTGAGACACACCAGCCAGGGCAGATCATATTCTTAATCAGCTTGCATGAGCAACTCTGCCCTTCTTTCCCTGGCTATGTAGTGTGATTTACCTCAGGAATGTATCTTTATTGTTACTGAATTAATACTTCACTGTTCTTACACTATGTATTTATTTTTGTGGAGCTTAAATTGTTGAGTGAAAATATATCCCTTCTTGATCCCTGGATACAGGTGTCTTGCAAAAAGCATTATAACTATTGGGACATGTAACTTTTCTAATACAACACACTGCAAACTAGCTTTTCAAAAAAAAAATGTTTTCTATACTCCAGTTGCTGACATCAAGGTAATATGACAAAGGTATTTCTAAGATGCAAATACATTATGAAAGGATTCTGTGGAAAGAGGATTTTGCTTAATTTAGTTGGTTTCAGCATCCATACATTTTCACGTTTGTTCTATTAACATACTTGATTACGTGCACATGGGAGGATACTATGTATAAACCAGAGACGATTTACTGAAACAAGCAATTGCTTAATTTTGGCCTACAACTAAGGGACCAATACCAGGTAATTTACCCTATTAATTCTTCAGCTTTCACCTCTGTAAAGTTGGAGTGCTTGTACTAGCCTCTCTTCTTATCTCATAGCATAAATTACCATGCCATGGTACTTTAGATGGAGAAGGAAATTAACATGGATAAAATGAAAAGAAAAAAATAGCACAATTTTTTCTGAACATTTTCTTACTTAAAAAATTATTAGGCAAATAGTGCATGCTCATTGTAGAAAAGATTAAAAATTATAATTTTTTTACCCAGATATAAAACTTGTGTGGTTTTTCCCTATGTGAAGTTTATATTTTCTTTTTATAAACCATGTGGCAATAACTATCTCTGTAACTAAATGTTGAACCTTTAATTTTTTCAGATAAATTTCTAGAAGTAGAATTATTGTGTGCACATTTGAAAGGCCTTAGATATGTTTGTGTTGTTCAATTAAGTATAGATGTGGGGATTGGAATTCTGTTCTAGGCTTAATGATATCAAAGTGAATAGTTTCACACATGGGAACAGATCTGCAGCCAAGGATTCTGATTTAATATCAGACTAAAGCATGCAGTCAACTAAAATATGTTGCCTCGGTTGATACCACTGCTTTCACCCTCATAACATGCCTCATTAATTCTGTGAGTTTGGTATTACTAGTTAACTTTTTCCCATAAGAAACCTAAAGCAAAGTTAAGTATCTTGACCAAGAACTAGTAAGCAATGAAACAGATTCAGTTTTAGGCCACTTTGACCCCAGAACCCCAATGTTCTTCCATTATCCATTGACATAAGGATGATATATACAAACTAGGTTAACGGGGATGTAATGATCAAAGGAATAAAATACCTGGCTGGGCAGTTGCTGTATGGAGAAGCATCTTTGCTCTAAAATCAACAAACTCATTTATTTTTTGATAGTTTCTAAGAAATATCATCTTGTTTTAATGTTTTAATATGCTTTTATTTTAATAATTTTTTGTTTTAAAAATTCATTAAAGCATATACTAACACAAAATATGTTAGTATAAACATTGAGCAAAGCAGTGTAGAAGATTATAAACTATTAATAGTGTATGTTTCTTAGCGGTAGAATTATGGAGGGTGTGCTTTTAATCCATAGTCTGTAATGTTTTGAATTCTTATGAACATATTTTACAATCTGGAAAATTGATTTTTTGAATTAAACTTATTTCAAGAGATTTTTGTTAGGTGTATTGTTTTATCATCAAAATTCTGTGTGATCAGATTTAATATTCAGTTCCCTGATTTTCTGTCTTCATTATTTTTCCCTATTTCTTTACGAGTGCATGAATAATCTTGACAGCATGGAAAAATACTATTTTGCACTATATTTCAGGTATTTGAGATGTCCTCTTCAATACACAAAAGTAGAAATCAACTTACATTGGGGTATTAAAAATTTTTTGTACATCAAAAATTCCAAACTCAGTAGCCTAACAGTGGCTATAGTTGGATAGGAGGAATTTTTTAGGGTGATAGCATTTTGGGGAAGAAGAGGAGGCTTTTACATTTTTAAATTAAATATTCCTTGTGTTATATAAGTTGCTTTTGTTTGTATGTTTTACTATGAGCTTACATGAACTTTGGTTTAAATGCTGAAAAATACATAAGTAAATCTCCCAATTTGTCCCTTTTCAACAACCATCTAAACTTAAGTGTGCATTCCTAGTTTTATGCAAGTATTTGAGTATATGTACATAACTGGGATGTTTTTCTATTTTTTTTTAACAAAGTAGAATTACATTATACATATTTTGCAATTGCTTTTTCAAAATGTATTGCTAACATCTCAAACTTGTACATATGGCTCTGATTTACATCATTTTTTTAATGGCTGTACGTATACCATTGATGGATAAACTGCTGTTAGTGGAAAATTTTAAATATTATTTTGCTGTTGAGAAACAAAAATTCAATGAACCCCTTTCACTTTTTATTAAATCAAATTATGCTGAGATGGGTGGAAGGGTAGATGTCTCACTTTAGCGTGCCAAAGCTAGGACTATAAAATCTGAATATTATCTACAACAAAACAAAATGTACAACAAAACAAAATGAATTGCCAGTCATTGCCTTGAATTTGTGGGAGAGAAATTCTAAAAGGTTTCTAGAAGGCAGGGAATGATGAATACAAATTACATAATATCTGGGTTTAAGGTATTGAAAATGCCATTGGTAGCCTTTTTGGTATTTGGTCACTTCAGTACAAATTCATAAGCATAGCTGTGCTCTGATAAAACTTTATTTATAAAAATAGGTGGCCAATGAGAATTGCAAAACACTGATCTAGAATTTTCAATTTATTGGGCACTGCTGTTTTTCTTTGAGCTGGTGGATTTTAAGTAAGATCATCAGCTTTTCAAATAATATTTCTAGTCTATAATTAATAGTTAATATATCTAATTTAATTATCTAATCAGCTTTTAAATCATTGTGTCTACTTACATAAATATTTGTGATTTCTGTTTATGGTTTCAAGTTATGAACTAATTTATTTATGAATTATGCTTACTAAGAGCATAACAATAAGTCCTTTGAAAACATTCTTCCCCCACCTCCTCCTAGAGCAACTTTTTTCCAGAGAGTTAAGTTTGGAAAATGATAACCAGATGTTTATTTTGTTTGTTTGTTTTTTGTTTTTGTTTTTTACTTCAGAACTTCTCTAAGATCCCTTAATTTACTTATAGCCATTGAAACACTCCAGGAATGTCTTTCCCAACTTATTTGAATGTCTAAGGAATTATATTCCACAGAACAATATCTGGAAAATGATGCTATAGGTCAGTGGTTCTCAATGGAAGAGATTTGCCCCTGCCCCTACCCCCAGGGCACATCTAACACTATGTGAAGATATTTTTGGTTGTCACGCTGGAGGTGAAGAGGGGGAAAATGCTCCTGGCATCCAGCAGGCAGCAGCCAGGGGTGTTTCTAAAATTCTGTGCTACACAGGATAGCCCCACTGTGCCAACAAAGAATTGTCTGGCTCAAAATGTCACTGGTGCCAAGGCTGAGAAATCCTGCTTTATGGGCATCTTGGCAAGCATAGCTGAAACTGACAGTGTAAGGAGCCTGACCCCTTAATTTAAACCAATTGATGATTGATTGCCTTCTTCACTTATATCATTAGTAATTGAGCTATTGTGTTTCTTAGAGTCTACTCAATGATAGCAGAAGGGACTATAAATAATACTTGTGATCTTATGGAAACTGGCAAGAGAAAGCCAGACTTTTTTAAATAGGGCTATTTTTTAACATGTAAGTGGTAAATTCAAGGGGTTTTGAATCCCTAGTGCAGACTGACAAAGAAGCAAACAAACTCAGAGTGCCGACCTCTTAAGTGAGAAGTCTGTCAGTCTCCTGGTGGTGTGTTTTCTCTAACCTAATCATGCGTGGCCTTACAAAAATAGGCTGTACAAGAGAGACAGAAAATTAATCTTAAATGTTAAGGGAAAATACAAAATACAACTTTCTTAAAGTAACATACTGTCATTTGATTTTATGCCCCTCCTCTACTAAAAGTGACGCGGAACATTTAGAAGTTCTGTTTGTTTAGAGTTCAGTGGCATTCCCCAAGAATCTGTGGCTACCGCTACAATGGCAAGATTAGGTTGAATATTTTAGATTTAAACTGCTTTGTGAACACTCCTTTTTTTAGATATAAAATGGAATTTCTGAGTAATAGTTGAAATAATCCATGAAAGTGTAATATAAATAAATTATATATATTTGGATAAACAGTTGAATATCCTTTCCTATAAAAACTTGTATATCTGCCTAATATGTTGTATAAGGCATCTATTTCCCTGGGTATTACTAAAGTTAAGTAAAAGTTTTGAGAGAGGATAAGTAACTTATTTTGATTTTTCTGAAAATCCTTGGCAGATATTTATTGAATTTTAAACCGAAAATTGAAGAAAGAAGTTTGAAGACCTTTAGCTGTGTGAGGAGGATGGCTTTCTACATATTGAAACTGGATATTTCCAACCTATAACATTAAATTATTTAAACTTTGTATGTCTACTCCTACTAAAGAGAAAACCTGATAATGGTTACTACTTAGCTTTCTCTGTGAAGTGATATATGTGTAAAGCATATTTCAGAGAGCCTAGTACTTAATAAATGATAGTTGTAGCAATCTTATTTGGATCTAGTGTTCCAACAGAAGTTAAACTCTTGAAAAGCAACCTAAGAATGAGATTTTCTGTGCACTCAAGTGTAAGTAGACAGGTATTGAAAAAGTATTCAGGAGTGTGTCCAAATAATGGAGTAGACAGAAAAACAGGTTACAAAGTAGGCTAAGTAATGGCAAATTCGTATCTTCTCTGATGAGTTTTAGGATGGAAGGTCAACCAGCCATGTGGATTGCCATATTAATCCGGCAGAGGATATGTTGAATTCTGGATTTATTCTCAAGAGATACAAAGATGTCACCTGAACCACTGATTTCTGCTATGTCCTTATTTTCCTGTTGTCACCAGCTTGCAATTAGAGAACAGTGACTTTCATACCCTCCTACATCTGTCCATTTCTTTCAGCATTTTAGTTCCCACTATATATCTTCGATGTCTCAAAGGCTCCTCAATCTCAACATGTACAAAATAGCACTTGGGACAGTCCCTCCCCAAACCTGTCCCTCTTACAATGTTTTCTGTCTCATTGAAGGACACCCCTGTTTACCCTCTTAGGCAAACTGGAAGCCTGGGTATTATTCTTGACACTCCTCCTCTAATATCTGTTCCAGCACTGTTCAGTAAAATATAATGTGAGGCACACACGTAATTTTAAATGTTCTACTGGCTACATTAAAAATATAAGAAACAGGTGAAATAATTTGAATATGTTTGATTTAACTCGGTATATCTAAAATGTTATTTCAAAATGTAATCAGTATTTTTAAATTAATGAGATACTTTACAATCCTTTTTAAATACTAAGTCTTCAGCCCTGACCAGTGTGGCTCAGTTTGTTGAGCACTGTCCCGAAAGGCGAAAAACTCTGGTTCGGTTCCTGGTCAGGGCACATGCCTGGGTTGCAGGCCTGGTCCCTGGTTGGGGTGCATGTGAGAAGCAAGTGATTGATGGTTCTCTCCCTTTCTTTCTGTCTCCTTCCCCCCTCTCTAAAAATAAATAAATAAAGTATTTAAAAAATAAATACTAAATGTTCAAAGTCCAGAGTATGTTTCACACTTACAAAAAGTACATCTCTATTTGGGCTAGCCACATTCCATGTGCTTAATAGACACATGTGTCTGGTGGCTACTGTTTTTGACATTGAAGATCTAACCTATCACCAAGTTCTTTGAGTTTTACCTTCTAAATATGTTAATCCCTTCTTCTGTCTCAGCTGACACCATCCTGTTACAGATTACTGATAACTGCTAGTCCTCCTCCCATCTGCTCACACTGTAGTCAAAATGGTCTTCACCAAACACTCCCCTACTTCTTTCTCATCATCATTTATTCTCCCTTCAGATGTCATCACTTCCTCGGGTAAGCCTTTCCTGATCTTCTTCCTCTTGATTGATGCCTGCTGTTATCTATTCTTGTAGCACTATTTTCACTCTCTGTTGTAGCAGCACCTAGTTTATTATTTCATGTGTGTGGCATTGTACAATAAATTCCAAGAGAACCAAAACGATGTCGTTTTTTCCCTCTGTTGTACTTCTAGTAACTAAGAGAGTAGGTAGTCAGTAAACATCTGTTGAATCGACTAAACGAACTTGACGGCTCTGAAAATCCGTTGGTACCCAATATAACAGCGTTTTATTTAGCCCTTGAAAAGCACTGTTCTGGGATCTTTCCTCATCAGTTTCTATTATATGTGAACGTCGAGTGTTCTCTCCATTATTCAAGATCCTTTAATGAACCCCCATTACCTATTGAAATGAATGTAAAATTTATAATCTGTCATTTGAGACCTTGCATAATTTGGCCCTGATACTATCTATATCTATCAAAATGTTCTGTGAAATTAACCAAGTTATTCTTCCTAGTCTCCAAATAAGTATCAGCCTTAGGAGTCGTCTTTCTGTTCATTCAGTAACTACCTTTATTATGTACCAGATAATGTTCTAGGCCAGTTCTGTCCAGTAGAACTTTGTATTTTTGTATTCTAATGTATTTCTGCTCTGTTCTGTGTATAATATGTTCTCTCTGGCCACATGCGGCTGTTGAGCGCTTAAAATACAACCGATGTTGAAGAATTGATTTTTTACTTTTAACTAACTTAAATTTTACTAGCACATATGGCTAGTAGCTACCACATTGGACAGTATAGATCAAGACAGTGGGCATACATTCTTACCCTCACGGAGTTCATACCTATAGTGGTGATACGGTCAGTAAATAAATTACATCAGATGAGTGACACATTATGGAGAGAAATAAAATTGGTTAAACAGTAAGAGATAATATATGTGTTGGAGAGGAGTAGGAATGGTGTTTATATAAGACAGAAAAGGTGTCCCTGATAAGTTGACATTTGAACTGAGATGTGAAAGAAGTGAGAGCAGAAGGCCATAGGGATATGTTTAAAAGTGTTCCAGAAAGAGAACAGCAGGTACAAAGGCCTTGAGGCAGAAGTTGCTTTCCCTGTTCTAGAAATAGGCAGGAGACCAGTGTTCCTAGGTTGAAGTTACAGGGTAGAGTAAGAGCTGCTGGGGGACTTAAGTTTTTACTTTGTGAGACGGTATCATTGGAGGGTATTGAGCAGAGAAGTTTCATGACCTTAGTCTTCTTTTAATTTTTTTTTTAATTTTCACCTTTTTTTTTTTAAGATTTTATTTATTTTTAGAGAGAGAGGAAGGGAGGAAGAGAAACAGCAATGTATGGTTGCCTCTTACATGGCCCTCACTGGGGACCTGGCCCACAATCTAGGCATGTGTCCTGACTGGGAATTGAGCCGGGACCCTTTGGTTCCCAGCCCGCGCTCAATCCACTGAGCTACACCAGCCAGGGCATGACCTTAGTCTTTAAGAGTATTACTGGCTGGATATCATATTGAGAATAGACGTATACCTACATGTCAGAAATGTTCTTCTCAACAAAACAGTTACATATTAAAATGCTTTCTCTTTTTTCAAGTCTTAATTTTGAAATCACCTCTATTACTTGCTTTTTCTAAACCTTAATATCTAGAAGTGGTTAGTGTCTCTCTTTTTTTGCTACTCTCAATCATAACTCTATTCTGATTTTTTTCAGTAGACTATAAATTCTTCAGAGAGAGTGATTGTAGCTAGTATATACACAATGCCTGTAATTATTTGTTGTTTGAATGAACAGTTATCTATAGTTACAATGGAAATCATGGGAATATGTTCTTCAATCATTACATGAAATGGTATTTTGATGATAATGTTACTCTATACTTGTTTTAAAAGCAGAATTACATGTAAATGCAGAAATAAAAATGGCAATCGTACTGTTGAAAGCATTTACCTATATTCACTCATTTAATCCTCACACAACCCTCTGGGTGGGTGTTATCATTACTGCCTTCCAGATGGGAAACTGAGGAAATAATGGCTAAGTAATTTCCACAAGGTTATTTAGCTGTTATGTGGCAGAGCCATGATTTAAATCCAAGCAGCCTGTCCTTACTGAATACAATTAATTTTATTAGTAGGTCATAGACCAATAGAATTTGAAAAACATTTTTGGGACTAACATAGTGTTGCTCCCTGTTAGTACGTTTTTAAAAATTGTAACATTTATTCTGACCACTATTCCATTACTTATGAAAGTTTAAAAATATATAAAATTCTAATTTTAGGTAACCTCTTTTTAATGTAGTACATGATTACATTATTCTTGTATAAGGTGAAGCAGAATAATAGTACATTGATTAAAAACACCATGTGAACAAACTCTGTTTTTCCCCTGTTTAGGGCCTGTATATCTTTGGGATCAAGAACTCGAGCCATTGGAAATGCAGCTAAGAGCCAGGTAAATTGTTAATGTAGATGTTTTGATTTATAGGAAAAATTAACTGACTCTTGGTAACTAAGCTCCAATTTTATGTAATTAAGAGTGAAAAAAAGTGAGGAAAATATGACAGATCCTAAATCTTTATTTTTTAGGTATATTTTGCTTTGGTTTGTAAAATATTTTTCAAATTTTATTTATTAAAAATCTTTAATTGTGAAGTTAGGAGATGTTACCATATGGCATCATTTTCCCCTGTATGCTCACTTTCTATCTAAAATATGCACTTCATCAACAAGTGAGCAGTGTCCTGGTAAAAGAAGGTGTGAAAAATGGAGGAACTAATTTCCAGAGTAATTAGTGGCTACCAGTATTTTACATGGAATCTGTTTAAGTATTCATATTTCTAGACTTCTGAAATGTTTATGGTATCACATTCCCTTTTAATGTTCCATGTTGTAGGTTCATTTTCCTTGGACTTTGTTTATTGCCTGAACCAAAAGCCCTTAACAATTAAATTTTAATATATATCTGGGTTTTTCTTCATTACAAGATAACTTTGTTTAATGGGGCTTCTTTTTTTCTTCATGACTTTGTAGGAGTAATTGACTCATTTATCCAAGAATTTTGCCTACAGTTTTTTATCAAGGTTATCTTATAATTTATATATGAATATACTTATATCTTCTTCTATTTTCATTTGTACGTAAACAAATGTTGTGTTGGCGCTAAAATGAGCCCTTCACTAAAGTTTACATTTCATATTCTGCCTGATCTTCTAAGCATATCATAAGATATCAGAGTCTCTGAAGAAAAGCAAACTATAAAGTTATTTCTCCTGAAGAGCTAAAGACCGACATGGTAATTCAGTAGTCTTGCAGGTTTCATCTCATAATTGAAGATAAGGTCTGTTTGGCTTTTAAAGGTCACTAACGGCAGCAAACGGATCTCAGTAATATTCTGTAGTTATAACTACATGTTCTAGTTAAAGAAAAAATTACTTTGCCAAAATACAAGCTACATGGAGGGAGTTTTAATTTACTAGCCTAGGAACAATTCTTAGCAATGGAAGCAACACAGTAGTACATGAGAAATTTCATAAAGAATTAGGTATTCAGAAAAAAAGAAAAATAAGGCAATAAAAATAGTGTAAATAAGAACACAGAAATGAAAGTGGAAAGAAGTCAAAGATACTAATTTGCTAGAGCAGCGATTTTCAATCTTTTTCATCTCATGACACACATAAACTATTAAAATCCTGTGGCACACCACAAAAATGTATGCTTTGCCAATCTGACAAAAACAGGTGTAATTTTGATTGACTTACAAAAAAATAATAATAGTAATAACCTACCTTTTTTCCTCCAAAGTGACTTTTTAGAAAATCAGGAGCCTATACTTATATATAAGAATTTCTTGTACCAAGAATTAACCAATCAGGTGCAACCTTATTATATGATGTGACCAATAAGATGCAACTCTTATTATATGACCTGTATATTTACAGTTCAAAACAGAGCATTTACACAAGGCAGTTGTTGGTGGATTGGCTGTTGTCATTTTTTTATTTGACAATCTAAGGGAAAAGAGGTCAGTGTCCCTGACTAAGTATTCAGGTATTGCATGTTTTAAAAATTCTTGCCGCACACTGGTTGAAAATCGCTGTAATAGAGCAAAAATGTTGAAGAAAACCAAAGGCACAAGTTGTAGATAGGTTTTTATTTGAGAAATTTTAAGTTTTATTATTTATTTTTTGAAGGCATTAAATTTAAATCTAATATTCTTAGAAAGGAGAATTTGGGGGGGCAATAGTTAAGATGTATATGTTCTTATTGTATAATTTTAGTACTTGTTGGAAACCAGAAAATGAATGCTTGTGTGTAATTCCAAACTTAGATGTGGAGGATAAAGAGATTTGATTCTCAAGTATTGGCATAGTGTTTATTTTGCCTTCATTAAGTAATTGATAAAGTATTTACTACCAACAGATAGTCACAAATGTAAGAAATACAATTCATGGCTTCAAAAAGCTGCATGGACGGTCATTTGATGACCCTATTGTGCAAACTGAAAGAATCAGGCTTCCCTATGAGCTGCAGAAGATGCCCAATGGAAGTGCAGGAGTTAAGGTAAGTTTAATGTTCCCAGAGTGCAAACATGTATTTATTTATTTTTTTTTTAAAGATTTTATTTATTTTCAGAGAGAGAAGGGAGGGAGAAAGAGCAATGTATGGTTGCCTCTCACATGGCCCTCACTGGGGACCTGGCCCGCAACCCAGGCATATGGCCCGACTGGGAATCGAACCGGGACCCTCTGGTTCCCAGCCCGCGCTCAATCCACTGAGCTACACCAGCCGGGCAAACATGTATTTAAATTAAAAACCAAATGTGATAATATTGCCTGCTTGTAATTTAACTGTTTTCTCCTGGAAGTAGTTCAGATATGGCAAGATACAGGCAGATTTTTTACTAAGCTTTAGTAAGTACAAAAAAATTATAATTTAGATAATGATCTTTTAAGTCCAAACAATACTTTTATTATCAAGGAAAAATTATTATTATTGGGTGAACTTCTAGGGGTGAACTGTTGTTGTTTTTTGAATTACTTTATTGTTGTTCAATTACAGTTGTCTGCATCCTCTCCCCTCTCCCCACCCCCTCCAAACCCACCTCCCTCCCCTGCCTCCTAGGGGTGAACTGTTTTTAATTGATGAAGACAGAAGTGGCACATGTGATTTAAGAAAATTGGCCCCAAAAGTATGTTAATTGCCATAACGAGTTTTCCCTCATTTAGAAGAATCTTATAACATATTAGAAGTGTTAAAGCAAACTCTACTTCCAAGTAAGAGATGAATTCTGGATTTTTCAATTCTGGATTCTGGAAATTTTCTGAAATTTTGAATTTTGAATCTTATCTGTAGATTCTACATATGAGATAAATTCTGGATGAATTCTGGATTTTAATTCTATATCCTGAGATAGTAAGTTATATATTCATTAACAAAAATAGGTTTCTGTTGATTTTTCAAAAACTAACAGAACACCTCAAAGCACGTAGTTACCACATGACCTAGCAATTCCACTCTCAAATATATACACAAGAGATTTGAACCATTTGTGCACACAAAACCTAGTATACAAATGTTCATAGTAGCATTATGCCAGTAATAGCCAAAAAGTAGAAACAACTCAAGTGTCCATCAACTGATGAGTAGATGAACAAAATGTGGTAAACCTATACTGTGGTGGACTGTTACTTGGTCATAAAAAGAAGTGAAGTACTGATATGTACTACAACATGGATGAACCTTAACAAGCTAAGGGAAAGAAGCCAGATACAAAAGACCACATATTGTATGATTTCATTCATATGGATATCCATAATCGAGCAAATCAATAGACAGAAAAAGTGGTTGGGTAAAGAGGAAGAGGGAATGGGAAGTAACTGGGAATGGGTACAGAACTTTTTTTACGGTGATGAAAATACACTACAGTTAGTGGTGATCAGTGTACTCCTTTGTGAGTATTCCAAAGACCACTGTAATGTACACTGTAAGTATGAACTCTATGCTGTATAAATTATATCTCAAAGCTGCTTTAATGACTAACTTTAAACTTAATATATGTAAGAAGGTTCTAAGTATAGAATGGATGATGAATTATAGAGTAAGACCTGAGGCTGTTGAGGGAGGGGAATAAGATAGAAAGAAAGAGAAGGGACTGGGCAAGGAACATGTGTGAATGACCCATGGACATGGACAACAGTGTGGCGACTGACTGGGAGCAGGGGGTGGAGTGGGGTGGGCCAGGCAGAGGAGGGCAATGAGGGGAAAATTGGGTCAACTGTAATAGAATAACAATAAAATATTTAATAAAAGTTAAAAATAAATAAAATAAAATAATTTAAAGAAGACACCACGAGACATTAAAGACGAAGACAAAATGTGAAGGCTTTATTTTAGGTGACAGTTGTGAGTCAAGGGTTGCTGACCAGGAAGTTGGGGGGTTTATGATAGCAACAATTGAGATAAAGAATAATATTGAGATATTTCTGGTTATTGACCACAGGAAACAGTTTTATTTGAAATAACTTCAATTCTTTTGCTTTTATTCTTTAAAAGGAAAATTAAAAATCGTGCTTTGTAAAGTAGTTTGAGAAAAACAGAGTAAGTTTTTTTAAGAAGGCCAAACCTAATTTTTGAGTGATACAATTTTTATGCAGTCATAGCAATTGCATGTAAGAGGCTTTGAAAATATCAGTCAGTCCTGTTTTGAACAGTTTCCTCATCTTTCGAAGATTTCAGATCTTTAGAATTTGACTCCTTAATCATTTTATCTATTTTTTTTATATTTGTTTGGGTATACTTTGATGTTTATTTCATCCAAGTTTATATTCTTATAAAAAAAATACGGTAGTATCCTGCCTCCTATAATCAGACAAATGCCATGGTATTTGATTCTCTTCCCTGATACTGATATCTTCCCATATTTATTAATTTTATATAGTACTTAGTGTTGAACTTGCTTTTAAATTGATTAAATGGATATTAATTTTAGGTCTGTTTCAAAGTAAATTTTACATCATTATATACACATATATATATACATTTATAAACAAACATTGTGCTGCTTGTGAGAGAAGTTCTTTAAAGCACAGATTTTAGTGTCAGATAAAAAATTTTTCACTCCACTGGAGTTACATAGGTAAAAAGACATTGCCTTTACCTCAGTAAATTAAATGTAGTCGGTATATGGGTTCTACAGTGACTTCATATTGCTTGTAAATTTTGTGGTTGTCATTAGAAAAGGTTTGATCACTTGAGTAAACACAGGCCCTCTGCTATTCCTTGGCTGAGAAGCCTGTAAAGTTTTATAAAAACTTTATAAGCCTGTAAAGTTTTATTTTATGTGCTTAAATGCAACCTAGTCTTAAACCTGTGTATAAGATGAAATAGTTAATTGGTTAAAAATAATTTTTAAATTTAATCTCTACATCTGTAATGTTTAATACATAATTATGTCCAGAAACTTTGGAATAATGCATCTTTTTTTAAATGGAAATTTTCTTTTCTTTCCTTTTAATGTTCTTACTTCCTTTCTCAAAACCATATGACTAAAACTTCCATTTTAAACCCAGGAAGAGTTACAATTTTTCAAAAGAAAAATTATTTGATCCTTTCTTTGTTGTTAGCTAGGGAATTGAATGATAAAAAATTGTTTTTGTGGGAGGTGGAGGTCTCGAGCAGGTAAAGACACTTTTGAAAATAATTTTGTTGTAACACCAGAGGTTGCCATACTAAAACAGTCTTTTGGGGCTGTAACTTCCTTGAGCAAGGACTTTGCCTTTTTCACTATTGTTTATCCATCATGTATAGAGTAGATTTTAACAGAATATTTGTTGGATGAATAAATGACTCAATAAAAGTCTTAACTTTTGGCCCTGGCTGGTGTGGCTGGGTGGACTGAGCACTGGCCTCTGAACGGAATGGCCACTGGTTTGATTCCCAGGCAGGGCACTTGCTGATCTCACACATTGGTGTTTGTCTCCCTCTCTTTTGCCCTCCCTCCCCGCACTGTGAAAATAAATAAATAAATATTTTTAAAATAATCTCAATGTTTGGTTTTAGGTGCGGTACCTAGAAGAAGAGAGACCTTTTGCTATTGAGCAAGTTACTGGAATGCTGTTGGCCAAGCTTAAAGAGACTTCAGAAAATGCTTTGAAGAAACCAGTAGCTGACTGTGTGATTTCAGTAAGTTTTACTTCAGTAGCAAATACTCTTGGATCATATTTTTCAGTGCACAGTAGTCCTTTCTTATCTACATGTGTTGAGTTCCAAGTCCCCCAGTGGATGCCTGAAACCATGAAAGTACCAAACCCTATATCTACACTATGTTTTTTCCTTTATATTCATACCTGTAAGTCTTAAAGAAAGAAGGCACTTCATAGTGCCCTCTCTTAGGCATAGAGGCACTTCTCTTTGGCATGTTCAAATTGCCAGCATCACTACTACTCTTGCACTTTGGGACCATTATTAAGTAAAATAAGAGTGACTTGAGCACAAGCACTGTGATACCAACCACAACAGTAGATTTGATAACCAAGGTGGCTTACTAAGTTGTCCGCAGGTGGGTAGTGCATAGAGTGCAGGTATTCAGGACAAAGTGCTGATTCCCCCCTGAAACACCAATCCGAAAGAACCTATGCACCCCAATGTCCATAGCAGCACAATTTACAGTAGCCAAGTGCTGGAAGCAACCTAAGTGCCCATCAGTAAAGGAGTGGATCAAAAAGCTATGGTACATTTACACAATGGAAATATACACAGCGGAGAGAAAGAAGGAGCTCCTACCCTTTGCAACAGCATGGATGGAACTGGAGAGCATTATGCTAAGTGAAATAAGCCAGGTGGTGAAGTACAAATACCATACAATCTTACCTTTAACTGGAACATAATCAACAAAAGAAAAAATCAAAGTATAACCAGAGACATTGAAATTAAGAACAATCTAACAATAGCCAGAGGGGAGGGGGGAGGGGACTGTGGGAGAAGGGTTTTCAGGAACCACTATAAAGGACACATGGACAAAACCAAGGGGGAGGGTGGAAGGGAGGGAGGTGGATATGAATGGGGTGGGGGGGAGTGGTGGGGGGAAAATGCAAACAACTGTAATTGAACAACAATAAAGTAATTAAAAAATAACTAAATAAAATATTTTTCTTCCATTCTTTTTACTCATTCTGCCCTTATCCGGTAAAGATAACCTAAATTAGGGGGATTGGTGGGAGGAATATGGAGACAACTGCACTTGAACAGCAATAAAAATAATGTGAAAAAAATAGAAAAATTAAAAAAAGATAACCTAAATCAATTTTTACTTTTCATTAAAAAGAAATTACCTTATTTGATAAAATTCAGGATAACCACCAAAAGTTGATTGTGATCATCAGAGAATCTTCAAAAAACATATGTGGTTAGTGACTGCTGTTAACTGCCACTTACCCTAAGAATCTTTCCAGGTAGCACTGAACTTCCCAGCTCTAAGGACTTTTAATATTTCATGGCAAAGTCGAAAATTCCCATCTGGGACTTTGAGATTGTGTTTATTGTATATCAGATGGAAAAGATCTTTTTAAAGAATGAATTGGATATATTTAACATATCCAGTACTTTCAGGATATAAGTTTTGATATATGCATACACCCATGAAACCATCATTACTATCAATGTAATAAACATTCATCACCACCCAAAATTCTCTTATGCCTCTTAAAAATAAAAATTGAATTTTATTTATTTATTTATTTGTGATGAGAGCACGATACCTACTTTCTTAGAAAATTTTCAGGATACAATATTATTAACTATAAACTCCATGCTGTACCTTAGATTTCTAGAACTTATTCATCCAATATAACTGAAACTTGGTGCCCATTGGCCAGTATCTTCCCATTTCCCCACTTCCCTGTCCCTGGTAACCACCGTTATGCTCTTTGCTTCTATGAATTCAGCTTTTGTAGATTCTACATATAAGTGATATCATGCAGTGTTTTCAGAAAGAAAAGATAATTCTTTAAGGAATCTTAATGAAACATTTAATTATTTATCTTATCTCCTGAGATCCCATTATATATTGATAACTAATTTTTAAGTTATGTGTTGTCACCTAAATGTGAATATATTTCTAATACTATTAAACTTGACTATGTAAGTTCAAGAGCTTTATATCCTCAGAAAAATAGAATCAGATTATGAACTCTTCAGTGAATTTCATCATTAGATTTTTTCATAGATATTTGGAACTTTTTAAATTAGAAATATTAAAGCTTAATAGTTTGTTTTCTAGCCATTTAGTCATAATACAAAATAGTTTACCATTGGCCAGGAACTATTATAGGCATTTAATATGTATTGACCCATTTGATTCTCAGAACCTTCACTATGAGGTAGGATATTACTAACCCAAGCTTTACAGATTAAAAGCCTGAGGCACAGAGAAGTTCAATAACTTGTCTGAAATTTACACAGTTGTAAAAACAGAAGTCAAACCCTGATAGTTTTTTCCCAGATAAGCTCATGAGTCTCCCATCATACTGCCACTTGAAACTATATGTCAGAATGGTAAATTTTAAAATCCTTTTTAAGTTCAGATCTATCCCAGTTTATTTAGGTATACTTAGTTTACTTTCATGTCAGCAATTAGTGTTAGCAGAGAGCATTATAAACTTCTTGGCCATTACTAACTTTGTAGTTAGTGTAATAGACACACTGTGAGCTATACAAAGGGAAGTACTTTCTCTGTTTTATGCATTACTATATTCCTAGTGGCTATAAAAAAGTACCTGATACATAAGTTCTCAATGAGTATTAAACAAACCATACATATAATTTAGTATGTCAGAAAGATAATACCAAAATCAGGATAAACAAGCTTATCAAAATTCCAATTCTTTCTGGTTTTTAACATCTGTTAAATGAAATTTCTAAATTCAGGAAGCAATAAAATTTGGATGAGTATACTTACATAAAACTTAAAATTGGAAGAGCCTTGCCATTTTGTACATAAATATACTGAATTAGCTTTGTAGAAAGCTGTTTGTAGACCAAATCATAGTGCTTCTTAGTTTAATAGAACCAAGTATATGTAAATCTTAATTGTGAGTTTAAGCCTGAATTTTATTTTTAATAGAATATATATAATGTTTTTTGGTGATCTTAAAGGAAACATGCTCATCATAAGTCCCCTGAAATCTAATTCCCCTCTCCCTTTGAAATACAACATTTGGCATTATATTATTCTGGTAGCATATATATACACACCAAAAAATTCATATTATACATGCCTTTTTTCC
Organism: Micronycteris hirsuta; assembly: GCA_004026765.1. Lineage (NCBI taxonomy): Eukaryota > Metazoa > Chordata > Mammalia > Chiroptera > Phyllostomidae > Micronycteris > Micronycteris hirsuta. Next base: position 125,125 of record PVJI01000843.1, read on the forward strand.
AAAAGTATTAGAGATCCTATTCCATGACAATTCAGATCTACTTGATTCTTTCTAAAAGCTACACAGGATTCCATTAAATAGATATACCATAATACATTTAATCTCATTTTAACATATCCTTTGGTTTTTACTTTTTCATTATTAAAGATGAACATAAATATATTTTTTCATAGGTCATACCAGCATAAGAATGATTTTGACTACTATATTTTGGAAATCCTGCAATATTATTCTATCTCTTTTATTTTTGATTATGCTATTACAGTTGTCCCTTTTTTATCTCCCCTTTATCCCCCTCTGCCCTGTATCCCCCTTTCCTCCAGCATTCCCCCACCTTAGTTCATGTCCATGGGTCGTACATAGAAGTTCTTTGGCTTCTCCATTTAATGTAGTATTCTTAACCTCCCCCTGTCTATTTTGTATTTACCAATTATGCTTCTTGTTCCCTGTAACGTTTCCCCCATTCTGTCCCACACCCTCCCTGCTGTTAACTCTGCATGTGATCTCCATTTCTGTGATTCTGTCCTATTCTAGTTTTTTGAGTTTTTGTTTTTGTATTTTAGGTTCTGTTAATAGTTGTGAGTTTGTTGTCATTTTACTGTTCATGGTTTCTGATCCTCTATTTCTTAGATAAGTCCTTTTAACATTTCATATGTTAAGGGCTTCGTAATGATCAACTCCTCTAACTTGACCTTATCTGGGTAGCACTTTACCTGCTCTTCCATTCTAAATGATAACTTTGATGGATAGAGTGATCTTGGATGTAAGTCCTTGCCTTTCGTGACTTCAAACACTTCTTTCCAGCCCCTTCTTGTCTTAAGGTTCTTTTGAGAAATCAGCTGATAGTCATATGGGAACTCCTTTGTAGGTAACTGTCTCCTTTTTTCTTGATGCTTTTAAGATTCTCTCCTTATCTTTAATCTTGGATAATTTAATTATGTGTCTTCGTGTGTTTCTTCTTGGATCTAACTTCTTTGGGACTCTCTCAGTGTCCTGGACTTACATGTCTAGTTCCTTTGCCAGATTGGTGAAGTTTTCCTACATTATGTTTTCAAATATTTCTTGCTCTTCCTTTTGTCCTTCTGCCATCCCTATGATTCAGATATTGGAATGTTTAAAGTTCTCCCGGAGGTTCCTAAGCCTCTCCTCACTTTTTGAATTCTTGTTTATTCATTCTGTTCTAGTTGGATGTTTTTTTGTTCCAAATCATTGATTTGAGTCCCAGTTTCCTTCCCTTCATTGTTGGTTCCCTGTATATTTTTCTTTATTTCACTTTGCATAGCCCTCACTTTTTCTTCTATTTTATGACCATATTCAATCATTTCTGTGAGCATCCTGATCACCAGTGTTTTGAACTCTGCATCTGATAGATTGGCTATCTCTTCATCACTTAGTTGTATTTTTTCTGGAGCTTCGATCTGTTCTTCCATTTAGGCCACTTTTTTTTTTTTTTTTTTTTGTCTCAGTGTGCCTGTTACTTGGTAAGTGGTGGAGCCTTAGGTATTTGCCAGGGTGGGGCAACCCAGTTGTGGCACTGTATGTGGGGAGGGGTCCAAGAGGGAACAGTGCCACTTGTTCAGCTCTCATCCGGCTTTCAATCACTTCCCGTGATACCCAAATACAAACTAGGCCCTTCTAGCACTGATTCCCTGGTGGGTGGGCTTGTGTACATTCTAGGACACTGTGGATCCCTCCAAAAGACTCTTTCTGTGAGGCTGGGTATTTCTCTCACTGCCACAACCCCCACAGGTTTTTACAGCCAGAGGTTTTGAGGCTTTATTTCCCCACGCTGGAACCCTGGGTTGTGCAGTTTGTTCCTTCTGGTTTATCCACACACAAATATGTGACACCCAGGTCCACCAGCCGCCTCCTCATGCCTCTTCGCCAGCCAAGTCCCTTGCCTTGCTATGTCCTCTCTGCTTGGCTGCCCGTCTCCACCCCTCCTACTGGTCTAAATGAATGTTTCTTCTTTAACTCCTTAGTTGTCAGATTTCCATACAGTTCAATATTCTGGCTGTTCTGGTTGTTCTTTGTTTTCAAATTGGTGGTTGTCCTCCTTTGGCTTGGGCTAGGAAGCAAAGCATATGTACCCATGTCTCCATCTAGCCAGAAGTCCTTATTCCATCTTATTAATTGCTTTAAATTTGTATTTGTACTTTATGTCAACTTTTTATAGGTCAACATTTTATGGTATAGAATTAACAAACAAAAAAAAAGACACTATTTTCTCATTTATTTAATTAAAACACATTCTTTGCCTTAGCTGTACATAAGTTTTAATGCAATTTTTCATTTTTTGGCTGATGAAACATTTAAGCAAAATATATTAAATCAAATTAATAAGCTAATTGTTCTTAAATACCAGATTCCAAGCTTTTTCACTGATGCTGAGAGAAGATCTGTCATGGCCGCAGCCCAGGTTGCAGGTTTAAATTGCTTAAGATTAATGAATGAAACTACTGCAGGTGAGCACTTTGCAATTTGAAATCACTGTTAGAAAAATACTGTTACAGTATTTTTATAATTAATGCAAAGCATTTATTTTTAACTATTATGTACTGGTTCTTGTAAGCTTACCATTTTGGAGTACAACATTTTGCAGAAGTCAAACATGTCTTACATTGGCTATAAGCATCATTAATATAGAGTTACAGGTAGGTAATGAAAAAATTAAATTAAAAACATTAAGCAAGTTATGAAAAGTTAGGTTACTTTGAAATTAATAATTTGTACTCTATTATTTTTTCTTTTTAATTACATTTATTGGGATGATATTGGTAAATAGGATAATGTAAGTTTTAAGTGTACATTTTTATGATACATGAGCTGTACATGTACTCTACTATGTATTAAAGTGTTCAGTGTTAATGTGATTTTTCTGTTTTCCACATGATTGCCATGCTGGAATTAACCTGACTTTTTTGTTCTTACACAGTTGCGCTAGCATATGGAATTTATAAACAGGACCTTCCCCCATTAGATGAGAAACCAAGAAATGTAGCATTTATTGATATGGGACATTCTGCCTACCAAGTCTCAGTTTGCGCTTTTAACAAAGGAAAACTTAAAGTAAGTAAATAAATGATTTGCAGTATTTTACTTTTATGGTTCAGAGCATAGAAGACGTTAATGCCTGAGTTTAAATCTTGGCTCTGCTACATAAAAACTATGACCTTGAACAAGTTACTGAACCTCCCTAAACCTTAAGTTTCTCATCTGAGGCTAATATAAGACACGATCTCAGAATTTTTGAGGACAAAATGAGTTAACATATATAAAATGCTTAGAATGCCATATAGTAGATATATAATATGTGTTAGCTATTTGTATTGTTGGTGTTACATCAGCTATCATGGAGTATAAATTTACATATTTATATCTAAATATACTTAGGAAACATTTTATAAAATGATTCTGTTGTTTTTAGAAACCTTTGCATCTGGGAGTCCTAATCAAAATGTTCTACAATGTGACATCATTTGCTTCTATGTACTTATCTTCTTGTAGTTTGTATTTGGTTTTATATTCATTTTTACATCGATTATCTTATTCAGAGGTACACATTCTCTCTCTCCATTGTGCACATGTGTAGAATTTACAAAGAAAATTAATTCTTTGGGGTGATCCAACACCTTTTAGAGTCTTTTGTCTTACAGTTTATATTACTGTAATATTCTTGTAATCAGAAAAGTAAATGGAGATGACTCACATGAATGTGGAGTAGTTTTTGGTAAATTGGTTTAATTTTTGGTAGTTAGTCTTGCATTTTAACTTAAAGAAGATTAAAAGAACATTTACATCACTCCCCTGCTGTGGGTGGGGGAAGGGAGGAGACAGGAGGCCAAGCTCAGGTGAGCTTTGCTGCTGGTTCCTAACTGGTACCTGTCCATGGCCTGGGAGCTGGGGACCCCTGCTTTAGAGTGATCTGTAGTTTTTAGATCATAGAAATGTTGGAATGTTTGATAAAAGCTATGGTCCTCTCTCCAAAAGGATGCACATTTGCACTATTTGCAGACAAGCACAATTTTGCATTTAATTTTGGATAATACTGGACCTTGTAGGAAGTCTGTGGGAAGATATCCTGATCAGATTATACTCACGCACAACCATCATGTTTACCACCATTCCACCACCCATCCTTGTGGGGAAAAAAGCAGACAAAACACACAAACAGTGGGATTTTTTTAGTAGTCACTTTTGTAAGTAGTCATTTCTGGCCTGTACCCTGGAGAGAGAGATTAGACGTCTTGGTCCTATGATTTCTAGAGCTCTAGTGTTGAAGTTGTGTGACTCATCTGTTCCTGTTCCACCCAGTTGCTAGCTAGGGTTTATTGCTCAGCAAGCTTACCATATCTAATTCTTGTCTCTTTTTTCACACTTCGCTATTTTTTTCTTTTTGGCCTCTCGTGTATTCTATTGTTTGTTCTTTTTTTTTTTTTTAAATAATTGAAGGCCTAATCCCTGGTCTATAAATTGGCCAGTATTTCATATTTAATCTTTGGATCAGGTTTTTGGGCTTTCTTGTTTTTGGTTACATGCTTAGGATTATTTCTTTGTTCTGTTAAACTTGTTTTTTGACCTACCTGTTCAGTGCTGTTGTAGAATCAGAGGATGTGTAGTGGTAAAATTATAAGTTATAACTCAATTATTTCAAAACTAGAATTATTCTTAAATTATATGCTGATCTGGAACCTAAAGCAGATTAATTCAGAGTGGGTAAGTATATTGGCTAATATAAATTATAAGAAATATAAGTGATTTCAGAATTGTCACCCATGTGATTTTTGACAAGTTGGCTTTAATTTTTATTTTAAGAGGTTTGTTTGTTTATTTGAAAGCATCTATTTCTCTGAAAATTCATTTCTGGTTTTTCAATTAAACAGGTCTTGGCTACTACCTTTGATCCTTATTTGGGTGGCAGGAACTTTGATGAGGCTTTAGTAGACTACTTCTGTGATGAGTTCAAGACCAAATATAAGATAAATGTGAAAGAAAACTCTCGGGCCTTGTTGCGTTTATATCAGGAATGTGAAAAACTAAAGAAGCTAATGAGCGCGAATGCATCAGATCTTCCGCTGAACATTGAGTGTTTCATGAATGACCTTGATGTTTCTAGTAAAATGAACAGGTACCATGTATGTTTTCAGTTGGAAAAGTGTTCACTCATTTTATAATGTTAGATTCTGTTATTTGAGAAAATGTGCTCAATTTTTAGATCTCAAAATGATGAATTTTATTTCATTTTCCCACAGGGCTCAATTTGAACAATTATGTGCTCACCTCTTTGCCAGAGTTGAACCACCATTAAAAGTAGTAATGGAACAAGCTAGTAAGTGGAGATTACTAGACTAACCATCAAAACTGTAGCATGCATTATTCACATGAATGGTATAGGACAGCAATTTTCTCTTTCATTATTTCATTGAATTTATTGGGGTGACACTTGTTAACAAAACTATACAGGTTTCAGGTGCACAATTCCACAACACATCACCTGTACACTGTATTGTGTGCTCACCAGCCCAGGTCAAGTCTCCGTTCATCATCATTTATTCCTCCATACCCTCCCCCACCACAGTCACCATGCTGTTGCTGAAGGACAGCGATTTTCAGTCATTGTGTCTCCAGAGTTTTCAATACATGTAATACTGTCTATTTTGTCAAAGGCACCTCTTTTCCCTTAGACTGTCAAAGAAGAAATGACAACAGCCAATACAACAATCACTTTCTGGTATATTTTTTCTTAGGCTGGCAAAAAAACGTATTTTTTGGTGTGCCACAGAATTTTAGTAATTAATTTGTATGTGCCACAAGATGAAAAATGTTGAAAATTGCTGGTGTAGGAAATGGTAAAAACTATAAAACTTAATATATTTTTTTTAAGATTTGTATTTCTCATTTTAGAGGAGGGGATTATAACTCATTCTTTATTCTTAAAAGTAGGGCACTAGAAATCTAGATTTTTTTTTTTAAGATTTTATTTATTTATTTTTACACAGAAGAGAAGGGAGGGAGAAAGAGAGGGAGAGAAACAGCAATGTGTGGTTGCCTCTCACATGGCCCTCACCGGCCTGCAACCCAGGCATGTGCCCTGACTGGGAATCGAACCGGGACCCTTTGGTTCCCAGCCCACGCTCAATCCACTGAGCTACGCCAGCCAGGGCTTAGAAATCTAGATTTTTAAGAACTACTGGTTTATTTTATTGTGTACATCAAAAAAACTAATGCTAGTAAAATCTGAGGTGTTTAGACTATTCTAAGGATGAAAATAAGTAGAAATGGAGACATGATTGCTTTTTGTTAAAGTTTTTGGTAACTAATGAAAAGTAGCTTCTGTGGAAAAAAATGTTAAAACTGAAAACTATTTCCAAGGAGAGAAGTGTATTTTGCCCTTTAAAAAACATTACTTTCTATAGGGATTTTTGAGGTGGAAGTTAAAACATTGAAGGGCTCTGGAGAGTCACTTTAAAGCCTGTGAGGTGCTTGTCTTTATTGCCACTCCATCATCTGGACCAAGTGCAGTGCCCAACACATAGATAATTGGTATTTATTAAATTTCACCTTTTATTCTTGTTTTGAGCAAATGAAAAAACCCACTTTGTAAAAAAGTACTTTGCAAGCTCAACTTTTCACACTGTTATAAAAAATTATCTTATTTTTCTCAATTAAAAACATTTTGCTTTCCAGACTTACAACGTGAAGACATAAGTAGTATAGAAATTGTAGGCGGAGCAACGCGAATTCCTGCAGTAAAGGAACAAATTACTAAATTCTTCCTTAAAGACATAAGTACCACATTAAATGCTGATGAAGCTGTTGCGAGAGGATGTGCATTACAGGTATGGTTATTAGTCTTTTTTTAATGTATATTTTACTGGAAACATGGTGATAGGCCTAAAAGGAGTTTAAATATTATCTGTTCTAACCATTTGTCAAAAGGCTAAAAGGAAATTGAAATTATTCCTGAAAAATAAGTCTTATGTCTTTCCTATTTATATTTTTAAACTATCATAAGACAATAAGTCTCTATGACTTTACTGAAAGAACATTTTTATTTTACGAGTCTGTGTAATTATTCCCCTTTAAAACTCTTCTTTTGATATTTTAAAATATATTAATTTCTGTAAGGTCACAGAAAAAATACTCTGACACTTTTAAATTTTAACTAGTTACCATTAAACAGTAATTTTTTAAATGTAACAATTTTATTATAGAGACTTTATGAAGCAGTTTAATCAAGGGTAACCTAGGGTATATTTTGTGTTTATTGATTTAAATATTGTATACATCTTACTTGCAGTGTGCGATTCTCTCACCAGCATTTAAAGTGCGTGAGTTTTCCATAACAGACATTGTCCCCTATTCAATCACATTAAGATGGAAGACCTCTTTTGAAGATGGAACTGGGTAAGTTACTTTTTAAAGCTTTGGTTAGAGCTTGTCATAAATAACCAGTTGAATCTACTTTCGTAAATTAAAGGAATTTATACTTCTTAAAGTTTTCAAACACATTACATGAAATCTAAGAAAAAAGACTATAAAAATGATATATGATCTGTAAGTCATGATGGTATATTTTATAGAAGTAAAACATTCTCATTTTCTAATAAAAATCACAGCATAGAAATATAAAAATTTAAAAAATTGCATTTGCCACACCCCATCTTCTCCTTAGCCTGTTTACAGAGGTAACCATTAACAGCTAAGTGTATCTATCCAGTATTTTTTTTAACATCAAAGAATAAAAGCATGCACTTTTTAATGCATACATTGATCATCGGTGTATCTCCAGTGCAACTTGCTTTCTAAAAATGTTCTATATCACCTTTCCTTACCAACAGACAATAACTGTTTTTTCAACAACATATGTGCCTTAATAGTTTAACTGATACATTTTAAAGTCATATTCTTCCTGTTTGAGCAGTGCTTTTAGAAACATCCTTGTTTAGTTATATTTGGTATATCTATAAGATAATTGTGTAGGAGTGAAATTGAGCCAGAGTGTGACCTTATCTTAACTAATACTGCCAGATTATTCACTAGAATGATTTACCAGTTTATATTCCTATTAATAGTGCCTTAGATTACCTGTTTTAGCTTATTTTCTCCTATACTTTTAAATTTAACATTCCAATAGTAAAACTATATACTATGTCATTATATTTGTATTTCTAACTGTTGTAGACTATAATCCTTTTATACTTTTATTGACATTTATATTTTCTTTCCCATGAACTACCCAGGATTTAAATAGCTTGCTTCTCTATAAAAATAATGTTTTAAATATTATATTTTATTTTACTGTTTTTCAGAAAGATAGCTTATACAATAATGTAAACCTTCATTTAGGTTTTGAAGTTGTATTTAAAATTTTGTTCTGTATAATATACTATATACTCATATATCCAAACCCCCAAGAAATAGAAATGTTTGCACAAATTTCAAAAATATGGATTATCAATCTGATCTCAATGTTTTGCAGAACATTTAAATGGCATGGCTTTTATGTTAATATTGAGGCAAGAAATACTTTCTTTAAAGCTACTTTCAGTTAAAGGTATAAGCGATCCAGAAAAAAAAAATCACAAGAAAACATAGGGAAGTTAAATTGAAAATTAAATATATTGTAGTGACTACAATAAGAAAATAGAAAGTAATGGTAGATTCTTGAATACTTGGACAGAGAAAAAAAGGTCCATGAATATGAAATTTTCAAATTTTGCATAATTAATAGGATGATGCTATGTATTAAAGAATGAGTTTCTGGGACACTATAAACAATAGTTATAAACCTGTATTTAAAAGATTAGGAATTGCTTTGTAGGTTTTAAAATTTGTTGTACTGGAAAGAAGAAAATAGTACAAATGACATTATTATATCAACTGAAAAAATTGAAATTTGGATTATAGATTATAAAGTATCAGTGTAAATTTATAGAAGTGACAGTTGCACTGTGATTATATTGCAGAATATCTCTGTTAGGAAATACACAGTGAAGTAGTTAGGAGTAAAGGACCATAAATGTATCTAACACGTTACTTCAGTTCTTTCAGGAAAACAACATACAAACAGACAGTGTGTGTACACTCAAATGGTGAAACAAAGGGGGTGCAGTGTTAACAGGAGCAGATCTAGGACAAAGATACATGCAGGTGTTACTCGTCCTCTATTTCTTTTTGCACCTTTCTGTGAATTTGAAATTATTTCCAAATAAAAGTTCCTTTTTAAAGAAGTTAGAATAAAAGGGGTTAGATATGACACGTATTTTGGAAACCAGTGGATAGGATTTGGTCCTCAGATGTGCGCAAAAATATAATCCCTATATGTATAGGCCTTAAGGATATACGTGTTCTCAGGTATCAATAATTCTTTTGTTTTTTGGAAAATTATTACCATAACAGACATTCTAAAAGCATTGAGCCATAAACCTGTCAGGTTTGTAGTACAGTCGGTTTCTTTTTCTGTACATTTGTACATAGAGAGAAGTCTTTATAATTGCTGCTTATGAATTAATAATGAGATGGAGCCTGTAATTATTTCCATAAGCAACTTTCTCTTTGTTTTGACCTGAGTTTTCCCACTCCACTTTAGGGAATGTGAAGTATTCTGTAAGAACCATCCTGCCCCATTCTCAAAAGTCATTACTTTCCACAAGAAGGAACCATTTGAACTAGAAGCATTCTATACTAATATACATGAGGTGCCTTATCCTGATCCAAGAATTGGTAAGAGAACTCAAGAAAAAAATTTCATACATTTTTTATTTTCGTAAATAACATGTTAATATTTGAATCAAGGAAAAAAATTAAGTTGATATTTAAGCTACGCCAGCACTGGATTTTAAAAGAAAGATATTCATACCTTTTTCTAAACATGTACTTTTTAGTGCTCAGAGTTTATTTCTGGTATAGCAGCAGGTTTGTGTATTTTTAATTCATTTTGACATCTGTATTTAAAATATTATGTAATTGGCCTGAAAGGTTTGGTCAAGGATTATTTTTTATGGAAAAACTCGAAATCAGTAAGTTGAAATCGTACTACCACACTGATTACATATTCTGATTTTAAACTTAACCTCATTGTCAACAAGTAAAATGAGTATCATTGAATTAATATGAAAGTGAGAATGAGAGACTGTAGTTTAGTAATCTTTTTAGTAGATACAAAACAAGCATGATTTTCTATCATTTAAAAGAGAAAGAATAAGTTTTAAGTCGTAAGATTCTCTAGGTACTTCTTTTATTGGCAGGTTAGAAAGGGGACGATATAAATATTTTAAGTACATTATTTATTTTAAATTTAATATACCTTTTTTCTTCTTTAAAAGATTTTATTAATTTACTTTTAGAGAGAGGGGGAGGGAGGGAGAAAGGGAGAGAAACATCCATCGTTTGCCTCCCACACATCCAGGCATGTGCCCTGACTGAGAATTGAACCGGTGGCCTTTTGGTTTGCAGGCCGGCACTCAATCTACTGAGCCACACCAGGCAAGGCTCAAGAACATTATTTAAATCAGTAGATACAAATTATTGATTGATGTATTAGCTTGTTAGGGTTTCTGTAACAAAGTAATATAAACCAAGTGGCTTAAAATTTGTCTTCCATTCTGGAGGGTAGGAATCTGAAATCAAGGAGCTGGCAGGATTGCTTCCTTCTGAGGGCTGTGAGGGAAGGATCCATTCTAGACCTCTCTCCTTGACATGTGATAGATGGCCATCTCATGTTCGAATGACATTCTCACTGTATGTGTATCTATCTGCAAATAAACAAACCAGTCACTGGATTAGAGCCCAGCCTGATAACCTCCTTGGTTATCCTAACTGGATTGACCTTTGTAAAGACCTTATCTTTAAATTACCTTCTGAGGTACTGGACAGTAGGACTTCAGTATATGAATGGGGTGAGGGCGGTGGAGGGACACAATTCAACCCACAACACAGATCAGCTAGATTGTTTACTACTCAGTTTTTCTGTCTAGTATTCTCTCTCTGCTTTGGATATCATTATATATTTGAGATTTAAAAAAAATAAAACAGTAGATTTCTTGAAGTAAAAAATTATTATGACCTTTGTAGGTATTAGTGACTGGATAACAGCAATTTTGCTATAGGAAAAATCCAGAAAAGTTTAAAATTGATTTATTTATGACATACCAAGATGATTATGATTTTTCAGAGCTTGTAGCAAAAAGGAGTAATTTTATGTTTGGTTTTCCAACCCAGAAATTGAATTTTGTTATAAAACAATATTATAAAACGTACTTAAAAGTTATGTTGCTCTGAGTCAAATTGTTCTTGGTTAAAATCCCAATTCTCCTTTTTCCTAGCATTGATGATTGATTTGGAGCAGGTTGCTTAACCTTTCTGAGTATTAATACCAAGTTTATTAAGGTATGAAAATGGTGATCTGGGGAAAATGCCTGTCCCACAATAATTAATCTGGATGTGGTAATAATTTGACAGTTATTTGCCAGTATTGGAAAGATGGTAGTCAAATTATTGAATTTAATGAATTGAATGAGTTAATCTGAGGCCCATGTACTAATCAAAGCTCTTTTTTCTTTAAGGGAGCTTCACTATTCAGAATGTTTTTCCACAGTCTGATGGCGATAGCTCCAAAGTGAAGGTTAAAGTTCGCATTAACATCCATGGAATCTTCAGTGTGGCTAGCGCATCAGTAATTGAGAAGCAGAATATAGAAGGGGATCACAGTGATGCTCCTATGGAGACAGAAACTTCATTTAAGGATGAAAGCAAAGATGACGTGGTACGTAGAAATTCTCTTTCAAGTTCCTGTAATAAAATATGCAGTATTCTAATCATTACTAGTACTTTAATAGTTGAAAATATTAACCAGTCAGATTTTGCTCTGAAGTTCTGTTGTGGGAATCAGTATAAACTTTTTAAATAAAAGCACTGAAGAATATTTCTATTTGAGATGTACTCTTTCACATTGTAACAGACTTCATAGACTCTGTATCTTTCATAGTGTTATATGGAGCACGTGCATTTGTATGTTTGGAGTCATCTTCTTCAATCCTTCTTCATTTCCATTAAAACCATGTACTCTGGCTAGCTTTTTCAGTTTACAAATAAAACCAACTCAGTGATAAGTTTTGAAGTGTACACACACACATTTTTAAATCAAAAATACATGCTTAGTAAAGAATTTTTCAGAGCTCAGGGGACATCTGTGGCAGTTGAGCAGAAGTATGTGCTGTACATTCAGTAACACTAAAACACATGTTTTTGACAGTTTGTTTCTTTATGAAAGAGTTTGTGACCCTAACACTGTATTTACTTTTGGTGTACTATATAGATGGAGGAATTTCAGGAGAACATGATTATATTCCATTACACAAAGTTTTTGTCTTTTAATGTATACTCTTTGTGAGATTTTTTTTCCAATCTTAATTGGTGATCCCTGAATTTTTCATGTATTTGTGCATGTTAAGAATGGATTTTTGGTGTAAAATGGGTGCTAGACTCATCAGGGGGATCACTTTGTAAGTTATATAAATGTATAATCACTATGTTATACACTTGAAAATACAATACTGTATGTCAACTGTAAAAAATTTAATGGATTTTTAAAAATAAATTTCAAGACAATTTCATCCTTATAAAGGATGTCTTTTTGTCTGTTTTCATTAATAATTACTGTAAAGTTTTCCAGATTAGATCAGATTTCTACCACAACTGTTTAAAAGTACTGCATTTAAGGACCATGACATTTTCTTTCATTCTTCCTATGTTATTTTGCTGTTCTATCCTTCCTTACTTTAATTGAGAAGGAAATGCCCTGTGTTATGAAGATACAGTTTTTCATAAATTAACATAAGAATAATGAGTAAAAAGTTAATTTTCTTATAGTTCACAATTTTTGGCAGACATGTAAATTTATCCATTAATATTCATTTTTACTAAAATTGAGAGCACACTGTATACCTTCTAGAATGAGTTCTTTATAACCATTTTACTTTCACTTTTTCTACTGAGACTTTAGTTTTCTCTTTGTAAAGTTAGTGAATCCCGGGCACCAAAAACAAGAATATATGACACCCATTTTCTGCTTCCCTAGCATTTCTGATTCGCTGTTTCTTTTTAATGTACCTGAAATTTGGATGGGTCTTGCAAATGATGACAATATATATTTATTGTTGCTAATGGCATAATAATGACACTTCTCATCACCTGTACAGTGTGAACTTAGTTGTTATTCCTAATGGCAGGAGTAGGCAATTGCAACCCCTTGATATTTTAGTCAAGTTCTGTAAGGGCTGATCATTCAAGGAAGGAGTACAAGTTTGGTTGTTGTGTGAAAGCATCTACTGACTCTTGGTAAGGTAAACAAAACACTATCATAAAACTTGCAGAATAGCTGTCAGTAGTTCATAAGAAAATTAGATGAGGGACCCATACTGGAGCAATTTTTAAAACAAATGGTCTTTATGGCACAAAGGACATTATTATATAGAAGAATACAGACATTAACTGAACTGACTGATTTAGAAACATTGGATTCTGAATGTGAAGTTTTAGAACTACCTTAACCACTTTATTGGGTTAATTTTCCTTTAGATATATAAATATGCGCACAATAGAAGAGCTCTTTGAGCCCTGGCTGGTGTAGCTCAGTGGACTGAGTGCGGGCCGGGAACCAAAGGGTCCCGGTTCAATTCCCAGTCAGGGCACATGCCTGGGTTGCAGGCCAGATCCCCAGTGGGGGCCACTTGAGAGGCAACCATACATTGCTGTTTCTCTCCTTCTCTTTCTCCCTCCCTTTCCCTCTCTCTAAAAATAAATAAATAAAATCTTAAAAAAAAAACATTAAAAAAAAAAAGAAAATACTTAAAAAAAAGAGCTCTTTGAATGAGTATAAAGTAAAAATGCTAAGTGATAAAGCATTTTGGCCACTTAATTGGCAACTTTTTTTTTCTTAGTATTACATGAAATAGAGTTGTTAATGTATTTGCATCTTCCTACATTACTTAAACTCACCATTGTCACTTTTTTCACCTCAGTCACAGGGTTGGAAAAACTGTAGAGTTGAAAGAGGTGGAGGAAGTTGGAATATCAGAAGTAATTGACCTTTTAACTACAAAGAATACTTCCAACTTGTTTTTCTCTTTGGCACAAATAATCATTTATTCAAGATAGCCTTCTGAGTATTCTGTATGTGCTTAACTCTAGATATATTAGAAGGGTTAAATTATGCTGATTCCTGAATTCCAGGCTTTCTTCTCTTTGGGAAGATGGTTGAGGATAAGATGAAGAAAAAACAGAAAAATCTAATACTTAGGGTTGTTTGCAAAGTGGAGAGTCCATTTTGGCAGTGTTATCTGGTTGAAAGTTTGTCTTTTAGATACTAAAAACATTTTTAAGTTTATGTTGTAATAATTCAGAGACAAATACTTTGACAATTTTGATGTATTTCCTTGAGTATTTTTCTACATTTGTAAGATATAGTTGAATTTATGTGATACATAAAATGCGTATTTTTTTCCCACATTATTTATTAACATTTTTCTTTTTTAATTTTTTTGTGCTTTCACATTTTTATTTCTTCTTTAAACATTTTTATTGTATTTTTCCATTACCACTTATGCCCCTTATATCCCCTCCCCTCATTGTCCATGAGTCCTTTTTCCTTAACCCTTACCCTTACTCCCCACGATAGCTGTCAGCCTGCTCTTTATCTATGAATCTGTTCTTAGCTTTATTTACTTTCTTAATGTCACATTTAATGGGTTTTTTTAAATTGTAAGTTTGCTTTTATGAATTTGACTTGAAAATTTTCCATTTATTTTGCAGAAGGGTATTTTGGCCACAGATAAATGAAACAAGATTTTTTTTTCACAGCACCAAATAGATCTTTTCATTTTAATTACCTATCATTTGTAGTTATTCTCATTGGCAAAATGAGCTCTTTTACTGTGTTCACACAGTTCAAAACAAGCTTGAACTCTAAGATGCTGTTTATTAAAATGTAAAGACAATACAAATATTACTATCAATTACATATTTTCTTTTCAGGATAAAATGCAGGTTGACCAAGAAGAAGGTCATCAAAAATGTCATGCTGAACATACCCCAGAAGAAGAAATTGATCATACAGGAACCAAAACAAAGGTTTGTTTTACTATTTTTATGGTTGTGTCTTTTTGAGATCCATAATTCAAGTTAATCTATTTACTTTATAATTCATGCTTTTAATACACTTGATATTTTTATTTTTACTATTGTATAACTATAGAAAGCACATAGACAAGAATAAATGCATTTCAGAGATTTATATTATAGAAGATATTTTAAAGAATGAACTCTAATAATACTATAAGTAAAGTTAACTTTTTGGTCAGGAAAAAAATATGTGTTTTTTGATCATTTCTTTCCTCATTAAAAATCATACAGTCTTGCCCTGGCTGGTGTGGCTCAATGGATTAAGTGCTGTTCTGGGAACCAAAGGGTCACCAGTTCGATTCCCAGTTGCACATGTCTGGGCTGTGGGCCAGGTCCTCAGTAGGGGGCACATGAGAGGCAACCACACATTGATGTTTCTCTCCCTCTTTCTCCCTCCCTTCCCCTCTGTCTAAAAATAAATGAATAAAACTTTAAAAAATCATACAGTCTCAGAAAGAAACAGAAAATGGAATAAGCCAAATGAAGAAAACTTAAATTAGCAATAACCCTGCATCTCAAAGGTAACTACTGTAAGCATTTGGCTGCATATTATAAGATATTTTTCTTTGTGCAAAAACAAATATTTTTGAAAGTGAAAAGTTAAAGGATGAACAACTCTGTTATTGAGAGTCATTGTTTTACTAAGACATCCTTACCTTTCTCATCCTAAGCGAGATAAGTCAGACAAAAAAAGTCACAAACCTTATGATTTCACTCATATGTGGGATATAAAACTGAAAGCAACAAATGAATAAACAGGACAAAAATTCATAGACACAGACAACAGAGGGAGGGGTACGGGTAGGAAGGAAAGAATAAAGGGAGTGAAATATATGGTGATGTAAGCTGTGACTGGGTGGTGGGCACACCATGCGATATCCAGGTCGTGTATCACAGAAATGTGTATGTGAAGCTTATATAATCTTATTAACCAGTGTCACCACAATAAATTTAATTTAAAAATGACATCATTGCCAATGAAAGAAGAGACCGACCCTAGCCCAATCACCTAGATAAATGTGGCTGCCGCTCAGCACTATGATCTTCAACAGATTTTCCTAACCTGAACAGAACTTTTTCTGTGTGAGTTAGCCATATAGATTCTTTTCCCAGAGGTTATAATGATTCAGTTATAAATCCTAGACTCTTAAGTAATTTAAAACCTGAAAATCGTTTTTCTAAATTTTTTATTTTACCCACTTTTTTTTTTTGCTTTTAACAGCTTTATTAAGATACAGTTTACAGCCCTGGCTGGCATAGCTCAGTGGATTGAGCGCGGGCTGGGAACCAAAGGGTCCTGGTTCGATTCCCAGTCGGGGCACATGCCTGGGTTGTGGGCCAGGTCCCAAGTGCGGGCCATGTGAGAGGCAACCATACACTGCTGTTTCTGTCCCTCTCTGTCTCCCTCCCTTCCCCTCTCTCTAAAAATAAAAAAAAAACTTAAAAAAAAATACAGTTTACATACCATACAATTCACCCATTTAATTCAATTCAGTGGTTTTTAATATACTCAGACTTTTGTGACCACCATCACAATCAATTTTACAACGTTTTTATCACCCCAGAAAGAAGCCCTGTGCCCATTAGCAGTCTCTGTTTTTCCCCAGACCTCTCCCTGTCAGCCCCAGCAGCCACTGATCTTTGTCTCTCCCGATTTGCCTGTGCTGGACACTTTGTGTAGATACAGTCATACAATATGTGATTCTTTGTGAACGGCTTCTTTCATTAATGTTTTCAAGGTTCATCCAGGTTGTAGGATGTATCAGTACTTCATTCCCATTTATAGCGGAATAATTTTGCATTGTATGGATGCATGCCACATTTTATCTGTCTGTTCATGAGCTAATGGACATTTATGTTGTTACCGCTTTTTGACTATTATGAATAATTCTTTTATGAGCAATCAGGTACAAGTTTTTGTGTGGATGTATACTTTCATTTTCCTTGGGCACGTACCTAGGACTGGAATTTCTGGGTTATATGGTATGTCTGTGTTTAATATTTTGAGGAACTGTTTCCCAAAATGGCTCGATATTTTACAGTCTTGCCAGCAATGAATGATGGTTCCAGTTCCTCCACATCCTCACCAATTCTTGTCATTTTTCATTTTTTATATTATAGCCATCTTAGTGGGTGCGAAGTAGCATCAATTACAGTTTTATATGTATTTCAGCCCAATACTTTTTATGTGGAAAGATTTAGTGTATACAGAGTATAAACTACTATCAGCATTTAAGTAGTATTTTTAAAGGTTTTATTTATTTGTTTTTAGAGGGAGGGGAAGAGAGGGAGAGAAACATGGGTTGGTTGCTTCTCACGCGCACCCCAACCAGGGACTGAACCGCAGTCCGGGCCTGTGCCCTACCAGGAGTCGCACCAGAGATCTTTCTCTTTGCGGGATGCCCAGCCAACTGAGCCACGTCAGTCAGGGCTAGAACAGTATTTTTAAGTAAAGCGTAGTAAATAAAAAAGTTTTGTTCATTTTACTTTTTTGTTTAATCTGAAATTAGTTTTGAATCTATTTTTTTCTGTTACTTTTTTTATTGTTGTTCAAGTACAGTTGTCTGCATTTTCCCCCCAGCACTCCCTCCAACTCCAGCCATCCCCACCTCCTTCTCCTGATCCCACCCCTCTTGGTTTTCTCCATGTGTCCTTTATAGTTGTTCTTCTAGTTTTAGAAATTACATTATTATTCTCTTGCATTTCTTTTGCAGTCAGCTCTCTCAGACAAACAAGACCGATTAAACCAGACCATTAAAAAAGGAAGAATCAAGAGTATTGATCTACCTATCCAGAGTAGCCTGTGTAGACAATTGGGCCAAGATCTTCTGAATAGCTACATTGAAAATGAGGTATATAAATCTGAGTTGATGTTGAAATAGGTGGTAGTATATTCTGAGATTTTTGTAGAAGTCAGTGATTATCCCCCATGTGGGGGAACTAGCCTATATACTTAAGGAATTAAGTAGATCATTGAATCACTTTATATTGGGCATAACATCGAGCTGTATTAATGTCATGTACAATTTAGTTTTTGTCTTAGTTATATGAAAAATATGATTATCTCCACTATAGAGGAAGACCATTCTAACAGTAATGATTCTTACCCCTCTCTGTTGTCTTCAACAATAACATCCAGCAGACATCAACACAGGACAGTATTAGCAGCTCCCCTCTTCTAGTTTGTTGTCCTAAAAGATGAAGGATCCATTCCATTGCTATTTGACTTTCATTTAGTACTTTTTAACATCTGTTGTCATTCTTGAAATTTTCTTTACATCTCTAAATGTTTAATTTTAGTCTCTTGTGAAGAAAACAGCTTTCTTTCTTTACCGGTAGTTGTTAAGAGGTAATTTATTTTTATTTTTAAAATTTACATTTAAGTAATGGTTTCTAGTTTCTACAGGCTTGGCTGGCATTAAAGAAGGTCAGTTTTCTTTGAAGTGTCCTAATATTCTTCCATCTGCTGCACATTATTCTAAGAATTTACAATAGTGCTTGCTGTTTTTAGTACCTACCTATATCACAGTGATTCATTAATTATTGAAGGCTGCATTTTATGTGAATAAAGCATTTCTGCAGACCCTAATAAATTCAGAATTTGTATGTTTTGATATTAATTTTCCCACAGGAATAATTATGGGAAAGCACAATTATGACAAATTTTGAGTATAAAATTATTTCTTAAGTGTTTAAGTTTTAGAATTATTTCTTAAGTTTTTAAGTTTTAAAATTTAAAATCTCACTATTTTAAATTCATAAATGTCAGTTCACTGAAGTCTTGTGTTTAAAATACTGCTTTTGTTAACATGCAAATTTTGTTCTTTAAGTATTACGGTCCCCAGATCTTTTTTTTTTTTTTTTGCTTTTGATGACATCTTAAACACTTTGATGGCTTATTTAATCCTCAAAACAACCCTATGACGTGTATGTACTGCTAGAGACCTACAGAAGAGGAAACAGGAATTCCTCAGACTGACTCACCCAAGGTCAGAGAGCTACCTTTCATTTGAATCCAGGTAGTCTCTCTCCAAAGCTGAAAATCACAACCACTATATTGTAGTCCCTCCCAGGGCTAACAATTTTTTCTGCACCAGGTGTGTCAGGTGCTAGACTAAATATTTTCCGTGTGCTCTGTCAATTTTATTGACATCCCTGTGAGCTAGTTACAGTTATGCTCTCTATTTTAGGATAAGAACACTGAGGCTGAAAGGCTAGGTGACTTTTCTAAGATTTCATAACTAGTAAATGGGGAGCTGAGGATTTGAACCTCAGTATGTACAGTGACATAACATAGTCTCTGTAGGGTTTTTTAATAAACTCCAATCCACTTTCTGTTTCTACCAATTGACCTATTTTAGATGAATGTAATTATACAATATTTATTGTGTAAGTATAATCATGCAATATTTGTCCTTTTCTGTCTGACTTACTGCACTTAGCAAAATGTTTTCAAGGTTTATCCATGTTGTAACATCTATCAGAACTTTTATAATAGAATAATATTCCATTGTGTATATATACATTTTATTTATCCATTCATTCTGTTATATGCAGTTCAGTTGTTTCCACCTCTTGGCTATTGTGCATAATGCTGCAGTGAATATTGGCATACAAATACCTGTTCGACTTCCTGCTTTCAGTTCCTTTGGATATGTAGCAGTAGTGAAATTGCTGGGTCATATTGTGATTCTTTGTTTAGCTTTTTGAGGAGCCTCAAAACTATTTTCTGTCACAGGAGCAGCATTTTACTTTCTCAACAGCAATGTACAAACTTTTCAAATTGTCCACCTTCTCATCAACACTTACATTTTGTTTTTTGATTTAGTCATCCTAGTAGGTATACAGGGATATTTCATTGTGGTTTTGACTTGCATTTCCCAAACTCCCTAACATTCTTAATAGCAACTAATCTGAAACTTCTTGAATAGGGGAAAATGATAATGCAAGATAAGTTGGAGAAAGAAAGAAATGATGCTAAGAATGCTGTTGAAGAATATGTATATGATTTTAGAGACAAGCTGGGCACTGTCTATGAAAAATTTATCACTCAAGAAGTAAGTCTAAATTTTACAATTTTAGAAGTACTTAAGCATTTCCTTGAGATGGCTAATACAAATTATGTAAATGTATTAAATGCATTATTGGCAATCTTGTTGAACACATTTAGGAATGCTTCGTAGTTATTTTTCCAACTTGCAGAAGTATGATGAACGTGTTTATGAATAAAAAGTCAGAAAAATATGAAATTTAATTTTTTATACTTGAAAACATTGTGTCCTTCCCTGATGACTTTTATTTCTAAGAAGAGGATTTTTCATCAGTGTCTCTTAAATGTATATCTAGGACTTGAAAAAACTGTCTGCAATGTTGGAAGACACAGAAAATTGGCTTTATGAAGAAGGAGAGGACCAACCTAAACAAATTTATGTAGATAAGCTTCAAGAACTAAAGGTAAATTTTTTAAAGTCTATGTTAATATTAAATAGAACATTAAGTTTTCCTAAAAATTGGTTTAAGAGCACACTGTATTTTTTCATAAATATGTAAGAATTTCTAAGGTAGATATGTGTTAAGAAGAAATGTTCTTTCTCATTTTAAAAGCACTTTGAGCCCTGGCTGGTGTGGCTCAGTGGATTGAGCGCAGGCCTGCGAACCAAAGGGTCGCCGATTCGATTCCCAGTCAGGGCACATGCCTGGGTTGCGGGCCAGGTCCCCAGTGGGGGCCACGTGAGAGGCAACCACACACTGATGTTTCTCTCCCTCTCTTTCTCCAAAAAATAAAAGTAAAAAATAAAAAAAATAAAAGCACTTTGAGAGGTGAGTAGTGCTACATGTAATTGAAATCAAATAATGTATAATATCTGGCTATCATGATATTCAGATACACATATTTATAAGATGACCAGAGTGTTAGTATTACTTTAATAAGCTATATATTTCTTTTTTTTTTAAATTTTATTTATTTATTTTGAGAGAGAGGGGAACAGGAGGGAGAAAGAGAAGGAGAGAAACATCAATGTGTGGTTGCCTCTCATGTGCATCCAACTGGGGACCAGGCCCACAACTCAGGCATGTGCCCTGACTGGGAATCGAACTGGTGACCCTTTGGGTGATAGGCCAGCACTCAGTCCACTGAGCTACACCAGCCAGGGCACAAGTCATGTATTTCTGAGATGTCATTAAGAAGTGATTTGTCAGCCTGACCCCTTCTTATCAGAGGAATAACGTTTCCTCAGCCTCTCTCCTCCTTCACTGCTCTGATTTTGGAGGGTGATACAGTGCCTGCCCTTTTGTATTTTCACATTGCAGCTGATAGGTGCACATTTTAACAAAATAAGTACAAAAGTAGGACTCCTGCTCTTTAATGTACTGCAAAGAGATAGGGAGAAGTGGTCACCAGGTTCCATTTTTCTAGGTCAGTGGTATAATTTTCATAAAAGACCACTTAATAATCCTTTCCTTCTGCTTACTACCCAACCTTCCCCCTAACCTGAAAAAAGTTTGAGTAGAAGTTCAGACAGGGATGAAGACAGGGAATTTTAGTTTTTTCTTCGTAGTGTGGATCATAACAGTGCTTTAATGTGCACATGAATTACCTGGGGCTTACTGAAATGCAGATTATGATTCAATAGACAGAGGTGGGTCCATGATTCTGCAGTTTTAACAAGCTTCTAAGAAATTCTGATGCTACTGGTCCCTGAACCATTCTTCGAGGAGCAAGGGAATACATACATGCTAAGTAATGACATTAATAAGGATTTCTAGAGTATGGGGAAAGCAACCCTTTAGCTGGAAAAGAGAAGGGCTGCAGCCCGGCTGGTGTAGCTCAGTGGATTGAGTGCGGGCTGGGAACCAGAGGGTCCCGGTTCGATTCCCAGTTGGGGCACATGCCTGGGTTGCGGGCCAGGTCCCCAGTGAGGGCCATGTGAGAGGCAACCATACATTGCTCTTTCTCCCTCCCTTCTCCTCTCTCTAAAAATAAATAAATAAAATCTTTAAAAAAAAAAAAAAAGAGAAGGGCTGCAAAGAAGTTTATTAAAAGCAAAAGGGTTAATATCTTACAACAGTTACTTTCATGCTAATAAATTACTTCCAAATTAGAAAGTAACTAGAAAAACTAAGCTTATGATAGCAATACTAGACTTTATTATATTTTGTCTTCTTGGCGGTTTTAGTCCCCATCCCCCTAAGAGAGTGTATGTATTATGGGCCATGGGAACTGCAGTCAACTAAAGCCGACAGAAATAACTGGAAAAGCCTAGAAGCACCCAAAATGGATATTTTGTCTCCATTATATAAGTAACCATTAAAAAATGAATGGTACAGAATTTTTTATAGGCTCTACTATTGTTTTTAGATGGCTTTTAGAAATTAAAAATGCAGTACTTGCTTCTCATTCAGAAACATTTATAATGAGAAGTATGATGTAAACAGACTGAATGCAGTAGGTATCCAAGCAAGGAAAAGATGAAGTCGGAATAGAGCCTGGAGCTCAGTGAGTAGCGAAGCACTAGGGCTAGTGTCTCAGTTCTGACCAGCATGCCGTGCTGGTGTAACCTGTTAGCATCAGAGAAAAGCAGTAAGAGGTGCTTGGCCTCTCATAGTCTGTCCTTTGTAGCTTTTCTGAAAATCTAAAATAAGCTGATTTTTATTTAAATGTGTAAAGAATTCAAGAGAAAATAATTATTCATTCTTCTAAATTCATCCCCCTCCTCAAAGTTATAGAGGTTGTTTTAACATTGAAGAAAACTCCCCATTCCAGGGCCCAAAGGTTTATTTCTTAAAGCTGTACATTTATAATATAGTGCACATTTTAATGTAATGAATAAATATAATATACATAATATTCAATGTCTACTGTTAAAAAGTTTTTATATGTTAGTAACCTTTTCTTTTAAAAACAATTCTTATGTTAACAGAAATATGGCCAACCTATTCAGATGAGATACATGGAACATGAAGAGAGACCAAAAGCTTTAAACGAGTTGGGGAAAAAGATCCAACTCGTCATGAAAGTGATAGAAGCGTACAGAAACAAGGTATTGAACTCATAAAGCCAGCTGATGGTGATGGCATGTGTGGTGCATGGTGAGCGGGAGGCCAATCGGAAGTGCTCGGCCAGCGCTGTAGCAGCAGTGGTCACCCAGTTTTAGAAACACTGTGCATCTGCTTGAACCTTGTTTTTCTATTGGATAGCTATCAGTTACGATACTAATACATTTAAAATACAGTGCAGGTATGTGGCTTTAATTTTTTTAATTCCCTAAAACCACATTATAAATTAATCCAGTGACCAAATCCATTATTGATACAGTGGGAGAGGTTTTCTTGGACCTTTTGTATTACAGACCCTGCTAGCTTTTATTTTGCCCTGTGGCCTCTTTTTCTGTTGGTTCATCTCATCTTCCAGTCTATTAGTTATTTGTAGTTCCCTGTACCCATTGTTCTTTTATGTCCATATCCAAATCTATATTACTGCCCTTGACCTTTCCACTGATTTTTAAACATTTTTATTTATTGATTTTAGGGAAAGAAAGGAGAGAGAGAAACACTGATTTATTACTACACCTACATAAGTGCACTCATTGGTTGACTCTTGTATGTGCCCTGATGGGGACTGAACCTACAATTTCAGTGTATCAGAACAATGCTCTTACCAGGCCAGGGCAAACTTTCCACTGATTTTAAGCTTTGAAAATTTAGTTATATAAATGATATCTTATCTCCATTTGGATATAAGTAACAGTAATATTTAACAAAATTAACTTATCATTTTATTCCTCTAAACCAGAGGTTAGCCAACTTTTTCTTTAAGTGAACAAATATTTTCGGGTTTGCAGGCCTTATCTCTGTGCAGCGATTCAACTCGGCATTGTAGTGCAAAAGAAACCATATATGCTATGTAAGTGAAGGGTGATGGCAGTGTTCCAAAGTAACTTTATTAAAAAACACAGGTGGCAGGTTGTGTTTGGCCTGCAGGACAAGTTTGCTGACTCCTACTTTAAATACTCGATGTAATTCTTGATGTCATTGCCATTACATTAAATTTAAATTGTAGTTAAATCCACATCAGTGGGCAGGAGAGGCTAGCACCAGAAAGAATCAGGCAGAGGATCGTAATAATAGCTTACACTGATCGAGCACTTAGTGAATTTGAAGCATTTTTGTGTGGATTATCTCACTTCATTCTCACAAAAATATATAAGAAAGCTGCAGTGCTTATGCAACTTGTCACGGATTACGCAGGTTGTGAGTGGTGGGGTCAGGATTAAAACCTTAATGGTCCGAAGATAACATACAAACTCTTAACTGTCGTGCTTTTCACTACACAATGTGGAAAGAGGTTACTAATAAAATAAGATTGCTGAAGAAGACTCCAGGTACTGATTGTGAATGTGCCCGCCAGTGTCAGCATCCAAATTGTCCTTACAAGTACAAGTAGAATATAAAGATGATGGAAAGGTAAGGAGGAATAAGCTGACAAATGAAAACACCAGGACTATTTCAAATGTGGCATTGGAGAGTCCCATACCAGTACTATGGCCCGGTGTTCCCAGGCTTGTAACAGTCTTCTTGAATGTGCAAATTTAAGGTATCATCCAAAGCGAGGGAAGACTCCACTTATGTTCAAGGATTTTGAAGTTTTATTATGTGCCAGCCTCCTGTCAAGGTGCTGGAACTACAGCATCAAACAAAACATTGACCCTATACTTCATTGAGGAAAGGTAGATAAAAGTTGCTGGAGAGTAGTCAAGTGGTGGTGAAGGGCTGTGGAAAAAGTAAGGGGCTGCCGAGGGGAGATTTGTCAGAGGGCAGACTGCTAATAAGAGGACATACACGTGAGGGGAGAACTGACGGAGGTGAGGGCTCAAGATGCATGATAACTGTAAAAAGAAAGTTCTAGAAAAAGGGAATAGCAGTTGCAGAACCTCAAGGGGAGAACATGTTGAAGGAACAGCAAGGAGGCCAGTGCAGCTTAGAACAGTGGGGAGCGGGGTTAGCAGTTGTCAGATCATAAAGGGCCTATACTAGGGTAGGCTATTAGAAAAGTTTGGCATTTCCTCTGAGAATAGAAATCCATTGCAGGTTTTGAGCATAAAAGTAATATGATTTAACTTAGTTTTTGAAGGCTCTGGAAACAGAGACTAGTGAAGGCATTATTAGAATAATGCAGGCCAGAAATGATGGGAGACTGGAACCCGGATAGTGGAGGGGAAGAAGTGGTTGTACTTTTGCTGCCTATATTTTAAAGGCAGAATTAATAAGATCTGATAGACTTCATAGAAATATAACAAAGAATAGGAGTCCAAAATAACTCTCAGGATTTTCACCTGGAAGGATGAAGTTACCATTTCCTGAGATGGAGAAAACTAGGAAGATTAGGTAGGGAGGTAACCAGGTGTTTGAAACACAGGTCCTCATTTCAAACTTTGCAAATAGAAATTCAGGTTGGAAATTGAATATACAGTTGAGATTTCAGGGCAGAGGTTCAAGGCTAAGGATTTTTTTTTTAAGCATGTTGGAGCATGAATGGAGAAGACCTTAAAAAATGATCCATGAAGTTAGAAGGAATTCAAGAAAATGGGGGTACCCAGAAACTAACTCAAAGATAATGGATGCATAATTTTTAATCACATAAGTAGAAAGATGAGTCGAGTATCTGATGAAGCTTTATGGTTTTAAACATTAGCATCACCATCCTCTCAGTTCTTTCGCTTTGGAGCGTTTTTTCATTCTCTTTCCCTTTATTTTTCATGTCCAATCAATAATCTATTTCATATGTTGCTTTTCCTTTTTTTTTTTTCTGAATCTGTGGCTAACAATCTAAACCATGACTTCTTAAATTGTCTTCTGTGTGTGGCAGCTGCATGTCTCTTTTTCACACAGAATTCTATTATGTAATCCCTTTTACCAACAATTTACCATATTATTTTGTATTATATTCACAATTTTCTGTTTAGTTCTGTATGCCTACTTCCCTTATTTCTCTTTAATCTCTAACAGATTCAATTCCATAAGCTTCTTTCTTGGCTAATAACCTTCCTTGAATATTCACCACTAGTCATTCTTTTCCAAATCTGAATCCTTCAGAAAGCCTTTTCTTTTAAGAACCTGCACTGATTTTTTTCTTTCTCCCAGTCTCCAGTTTTATGTAATCTGTATGTGGCTTCTTCACATGGGTACGTGCAAGGTGTACATTCAGTAAGAGTCTGAATCTTTTAAGTAAAAATTACTAATATAATTTACTCACTAAAAAATCTTTTCCATTAAGTAAAGTTCTTTTTAATAGGATGAAAGATACGATCATTTAGATCCTGCTGAAATGGAAAAAGTTGAAAAGTATATCAGTGAAGCAATGATTTGGCTAAACAGTAAGATGAATGCGCAGAATAAACTAAGTCTTACTCAAGATCCAGTGGTGAAAGTTTCAGAAATAGTTGCAAAGTCAAAGGTAAGAAACTATACAATTCCCTTTTTAAGAGGTTCAAGCATGAAAATTTTTTTAATTGGAGACATAATTTTTTATTTTGGAAAAAAGAAGATACTAGGTGGGACATCTCTGTTCCTTGACTTCATTAGTCACATACACATGGCCGGTTTTTAAATTCTAAGTGTAACACAGAATGAAATAAAATAGCTTGACAACTTTTGACTGTCAAGTATGTCAGACTTTTCTAGATTGGGTAAGACTCCTCAGTCTGCATTGTAAAACTTGGCAGTACAGGTCTAGGTCTGTCTTTGACATAATTCAAAATGTGTTTAATTCTGTGGTAAAATCTTATTTCTGATCGTTTCTAGTCTAAAAGTATGGCTAATGAAAATGCCAGTTTGTCATAGAAAACATGAAAAATATGGGGACAAACTTTTTAATAAATTTCAACATCAAAATAGAAGTATGAATGAAGACATTGGATAAGCAGCTGACAGAAAGAGAAACACACATTTAATAAACAGAAAATACAAAAGTACTATCATCCTCATCACTAGATCTACAAAATGCAGTTTTCTTTCCACCCGTCTAATGTGTTCACATCTATCATCTTGGCCGTAGTTGTCCAGAGTATAGAGAAATAGATGCTCTTCCTAAGCAACTTGGTTAAATTTGTTACAACTTTTCTGGGGTGTTGTTTCAGAATATGTATAGACATTTTAAGTGAGTAGGCCCTTTAACTCAGAAATCACATTTCTAGGAATTCATCCTAAATTGATCATTGCACAGGTATATGCAGATTAAATACCTTTGTTTATAATAGCAAGAAATTGGAAAACACGTAAAATACCCATCAGAAGGCAACTTGAATAAATTGATACATCCATATAACACATTATAGTCATTAAATATTTAAGATATAGAGATATATCTATTTAGACATAAAGATGTGTACAACATATTGAGTGAAAAACAAAAGATTACAGAATCTAAAGTTATTTCACTATATAAATTAATGTGTTCATAGATTTATATCTTTGTATGTATCTGTATGCCTGGACATACATCTCGAGGGATTTTCACCAAAATGTTAAGATCTGTAGGATATGGAATTTCAAGTGATTTTTTAAATCTAGTTCAGTATGTTTTTAGGGGTCTGATTTTTTTAAAAAAAGAAACAGGTATATTTTAAAAATCAAATAGAGCACTAAAAATCATTTCCTATTGAGAATACAAAGAAGCTGTAATAGTGTACTCCTCATCAAATGAAGTGCAAAGTGTGATAACAGCCATTCGCCATTAAAATATTCCTTCAGGATGTTGCTCCCTGTCTTCCCATCCCTGCCCCAGTCTCTGTCACACAGGTCTTGGGAAGACTTTAATGGCCTTTTTTTTCTATGAATGATAATCGGAATACATTGTATTTCTTTTAAATTACTAAGTTGTATTTACTTTTATGGCTTTATTCTTCCTTCAACAGAAAAGGCTACTCACCTGTTTTCAAAAAGTAAAGTTAGTATGTTTTCATGTAAATGTTGAGAAATATCAATTTATAAAATAGATGTTATTTGACATAATTCTCATAACAGAGCATTAGGCAAATTTAAAGGAATTAAAAATTATTTCCAATAGTAATTCGGAAAGATAAATGCATCCTTATGTTCGTAGCAGCATTTTTACAATAGCTAAGCTAGGGAAGCAACATAGGTGTCTATTGATAGATGAATGGATAATGAAGATGTGTGGTTTATATACACAGTGGAATATTACTCAGCCATAAAGAAGAATGAAAAATTGCCATTTGCAACAACATGGGTGGACTTGAGGGTTTAATGCTAAGTGAAATAAGTCAGACAGAGAAAGACAAATACCGTATGATTTCATATATGTGTGGAATCTAAAAAAACAAACAAGACAAAATAGAAACAGACTCATAAATACAGAGAACAAAATTGATGGTTGCCAAAGGGAGGGGGTGGGTAGGTATAGTGAAGAAGGGGAATAAGGTACAGACTTCAGTTACAAAATAAAGAAGTTATGGAGATGTACTGTATAGCATAGAGAATGTAACCTGTGATACCACGATGTATGATGATAGATAATTAACATATTGTGATCATATCATAAGGTAGATAAATGTTGAATTAATGTTGTATACCTGAAATTAACACAATATTGTATGTCAACTATAATAAAAATAAATTTTTAAAAAATGTTTAAAAATATTTACAAATTATTACTGATGAAGTAAACTGGAATAATTTTTAGGAAAATTAGATACAAAAATCATTGAATAATTTCTTGTCACCACTCACACGCACTAGCCCAGAAGGTAAATCCTTCATTGAGGTGCTTGAAAAAACAGTCCGTTATCTAACTGAGCTAACATAAATTCAAGAATATGAATATTGAATTACATGAAAATTTAGACAGTCAACATGGAATTTACCAGTAATGTTTTTTATGTAATCAAAATTCTTCATGTCTTTAGGAACTGGATAATTTCTGTAACCCCATCATTTACAAACCCAAACCAAAAGTAGAGGTTGCAGAAGACAACGCCAAAGCTAATAGTGAACACAATGGACAAACGGATGGACAGAGTGGAACTGAAACTAAACCAGATACAACAAAAGACAGCTCACAGCATACTAAGTCTTCTGGACAGATGGAAGTGGACTAAGTCTTAATTTTACCTTCACACAATTTAAACAGTGCAAGTAACCACAGGGTCCATTCTTCTTTTACATCTGGTACACACAACAGATGTTCACTTGTTCTTAACCACTTTTGTCACTTGTTTTTTGGAGTAGTTTTGAAAAGTGTTTTATATTGAGTACACATCTGTTCATTTCTGTTGCTGCTTATGCAAAGCTTTAGCTGAATATAGATTTACAAGTCAGTTTAAGCTTTCCTCATATATTTTATATCACATGCAAGACTGATACGTAGTTGGCAACAATCTACCTTATTTAAAGCTTCTACTTGGATAAACTTCAGCTTCTTATTCAGGAACGGATACTGTATTGCACTATTGTTGCAGAAGTATAGATATAACTAACAGATCATTATTTTGAAAAACAAAAACTGAAATTGACATGGTATAAAAGTCACTGAGGCACTGACCTTTTTCTAGTGATTGTATTGTTCTAAGTTAAATATTAAAACAAATACGAGGTTCCTCAACAAATTAGTCCATCTCATTGGTGTGCCATGAGAACTCCAAAACTTTGCTGTTAATCACATAAATGAACAACAAATCACATGTTGAAAGGCAAAGCGCACTATGTTATGCTAAGGTGATACCAGCAGTTTTCCTCTTTTATAATGTGGATTGATGTTTTCTTAGAGTAGTTCAGTGTCATTTCTACTTGAAACTTCTGATCTAGTTTTCCAGAAGACCTGCTATGTAATAGTAGCCTAAAGAAAAGAAAGCATTTTTGGTGAAAAATCTTCAGTAGGGAAACACTGTTGACCTACTCAGATATGTATCTGTGATGTTGATAGCCTTGTTTCAGTTTTAATAGTTCTTTTAGTTTTATTAATTGATTTTGTTCATATCTTAACATAGGGCAGGGGAAGATGGCACAGCGTATTGTATAAATGTATGTTTATCACTGAAGTACTTAATGTTAAGATACAGATAAACACTATTAAATAAGCAGTAATACTTGAAAAGAAGCACTTACACCCTAAGTCTTAGGAAATAATGCTTGTAATAAACTTAACTGTGTTACATATCAACAGGCAAAATATAGAATGTTACATAGTATAATATGATATGGTGTGATTAAATTATAGTTCCTGCTGTTATATTACCTGTTCAGACCTTGGCTCCAGTTTTGGTGCTTCTTATATAAATGATACGGGACAAGGGACTGTGAAATTAAGATATTTTAAGGACTTAATCTGTGTTTCATCACCAGACTTGTTCACATTGTTCAGTTCTGTCCACAGGCTTGAAACTCACTGGGAGCAGACTGAAATGATTTTTAAACCCATAAGAAAAAGAAGCGTAGACAATGCATGGGCTCTTGTGTTTAATGCCAATCAGCTAGATTGACCTAGTTTTGAAATTGTGAAAGGCTCACTTTTTCCCAAAGCTAAGTCTTTATACTGAGAAGAATTAATACTGACTTTTCTTAAGTAGTAAAAATTGAGAGTTTAATATCTTTAGGGATAGTCATTATTTCTCACAACTAGTTCTCTAAGAGAGATTTCGTTTCTACAATGTAGTCTGCACTGAAAGGGGAGTATGGAGGAGGAATGCGTTTTCCAGGGATTTTTATTCATCCTTTTTCAGGGAGATGTCCTTTTTTGCATTAAAAAAATCATATATCTCCAATACCTTCTAATGTCCAATAGCCTTTAAATGGTCCTTGTAATACTGTTAAGATGAAATACTCATAATTATATCCATTAGTAATAAGTGATGAAGTATATTATGTTAAAAAGCATGTATCAGTTTTTTTCACTTGTATGTTGAATATATAGGTTCATTTCAGGGAGAACAAAGGTATTAAAGGGAATGCATAACAGTACAAGTAAAGAGTTTATAGCTTTTTCTTGAGTTGACAAGAAGGCCTCTCTACTTTTTTTAGGAGCTATATACCTCAAAAACTACTTGGGAGTAAATGTGGGAACAACCCTTTCTTCATCTGAATTGTCTAGCATATCCTGGCATTTTCCATTTCTTCTCTTAAATCAGTTCATGTAGTTCTGTATTTTGGTTAGACATAAACATTCTATTTTTTTGCAGTTATGTAACAATACGTTAAATACATCCAAAGGTAATATGTATACTTTTTACCTATTCAACATAAATGATATTTTCAAAAGCTCTTTAACCTTATAATGTAGTTCTTTATTAACTACATAATAAAAGAGAATGTCCTCCTTCATATAGTTTTGGTTAGGTGGTACGAGTTAGTTTAATTTAATGACTGAAAAAAATTAAAGATTTATTTTCAAAATCAAAAACCACTATTGCCCAGAATGTCTGGCTGGCTTAGTTGGTTGGAGCTTGGCCCTACACACCAGAAGGTTCTGAGTTTAATCCCCAGTCAGGGCACATACCTCGGTTGCAGGTTCAATCCCTGGTCAGTGTGTGTATAGGAGGCAGTCAGGCAGTGTTTCACATCGGTGTTTCTCTCTCAGTCTCTCTCTCTCCCCCCGTCCCCTTTCTCTCTCTGAAATTGATAAACCATATCCTTGGGTGAGGATTAAAAAAAATAAAGCCACTATTTTAGAAGTTATTTTAAAAGATACGTAGCAAAATAGACTTTTCCTAAAGTAAGCGAATAAAAACTAAGTATGTACAAGATATCTGGGATGATTAATAAATATTAGTACACTTTGACTCTAAAGAAAAGTATAACTTATTTGGTTTGAAAAATCAACTCCCAATAATTCATTATACTGTAATTATAAAAACAAAAACTGCTAAAAACATATAACAGATTTTAATTCCTTAGCAATATACAGAATTCTTCAGTTTTAAAACAACTAGAAATAGCACACCAAAGAATGAGGCTATTGGAATAACAGATAATCTCAGTTTTAAAAGGATAATAGACTTATTAAGAAATAAAAAGTTCTTAGACTTTTGGGGAGTTAAGTTTTTTAGTATGTTCATGATTATTTCCTTGATACAGTTCTTAATTTAAAGTGAATTTGGGGACTCAGTGGTCAGTGTAATAAAATGGTAGTGTTAAAGCATTTTATCCAAATTAGTAAATTTTTAAGTATTTAAAAAAATTATTCATATTTTAAGGCAATAGACATTTGAATATAGTAATCAAATTAGCTGACTTCAGTTTGACCCAAAATCTAACCCATCCATTTTCATAAATTTGAGTTGTAAATAATAAGTCTATAAACATTAAGATTTTGTTTTGTTTTCCACATTAATTTTTTTAAATTTGCTTTTTGTATGTGCCCTGAGGATTGAACCCACAACCCTGGCATATCAGGATGATGCTCTAACCAACTGAGCTTCCCAGCCAGGGCAGTATTAATTTTTATTTTATTAAGTAATAAGCAAACGAACAGTATGAAATTGGTTGAGAGAGAACCTGAAATTACTTTCTTTTTCATAGTTGGTATTTGGTGGTCCACAACAGTTAAAGCCTTAGCATTAATTTTACATATCAGATTTATAAGTGATTCTTCACCAAACAGGAAAATAGAGCTTCATCTTTCTTACCTTTTAGAATTTCATAACAAAAGAAACTTCAATTCTAAAGTAAATGTTATTTTGTGATTAAACTTTGGAGGTTTTGAGTTTTAAGTGGATTTTGATTTTGTAATATTTGATCAGAGACATATCTAATTGTATTGCTCTATCAATATTTAAAATCTGGTAGCATTAATTAAATAGCCACTGATGACTTCAAATGACATAGGTAGGGATACTATAAAGTTAGATTCTTATATTTTATTTTCCTCTTAACATGTTTTCTAACCATCAGTGATTCTTAAAACAGTCATTCAATTTCAGAAGATACAGACTTTTTATGAAAAAAAGGAAAAACAGGTTTAAAATTACCTTTTGGTTTTTTTGTCACGGTCTAATTAAAGTATCATTTAAAAATAATCCCCAGGAAGCACATAATCTTTTCTTTTGATAAAGGTAACAAATTTAATGTAAATCAAAGACTAAGACTTTTAATCAAAATTATCAAAAAGGAAACTTGAGCTATTTTACTTTCACATTTATAATTTAAAATACCCCAGAATTAATATTCTTCCATGTACTCATATGTTACGCAAGAAAACATTTTTGGGTTTACAATATGACCAGAGCTCTAAGGTTTTTTTTCTTACTAAATTCAAGGGTAATTCTTTCATACAATAAATGGGCACCTGGAATTTTTAGAGTCACAAACTGAAACTGTTTAGAAGAAAAGAAGAAACCCTAAATCTACAGCAGTGATCAGTACCTGCAGGTAGTAATGGCTCTTTCCTGAAGAATACCTCTAGCATATTGTTAGAGTAAGGATTGAAAGAAAAAGCATGTGACTTAAAATACATTATTAAATGACCTGGAGCTTTCAAGTGAAAGAAAAAAATAAAAATTGAATCATGAACATTTTATTCAGTCTGTCAAATAAGTCAACATCCAAACAACAACAGAAATTAATAATATGATATTTGCTTTGGAAATTCTAATTTACTGTCATGTTCCAAGTCACAGGATAATTAGGGAAATGTACTGATACCTAAAAATGACCAATCCTATAAAGAGATGAGTGAAATTCAACATGTTTTAGATAGTTTAATTATATTACAGTGTGTAAACTATAAATGAAAATGGTCTTCAGTCTTTTCTGTCTTGTTTTATTTATCCTCATATCATTTCTAGACTCTTAAATGATCATTATATTTTTCTCAAGTCTGTTTTGCTTTTTTATTTTGGATTATTCTTTAGATCTTTTATTTCATGGATTTTTTAAATTTAAATCATTTTTTAACTTTTCAGTTATAGTTAACATACACTATTATATTAGTTTCTTGTACATACCCCAGTAATTAGGTATTGTATAACTTACTAAGTGATCATCCTGATAAATCTAGTACCCATCTGACACCATGCATAAGTATTAGAACATTATTGACTGTATTCCCTCCCTGTGCTACACTTCACATCCCCATGACTGTTCTCCAACCAGTCTGTACTTCTTAATCCCTTCACTTTTTTCACCACCTCAACTCCCCTCCCACCTGGCAACCGTTGAAATGTTCTCTGTATCTATAAGTCTGTTTCTGTTTTCCTTGTTTGTTTGTTTATTTTTTGTTAGATTCATTTGTTGATAGATACTATTTATTGCCATTTTATTGTTCACATTTTTGATATTTTTTTCTTCTACTTGGAGAAGACCCTTTAACATTTCACGTAATATTGGTTTGGTGATGATGAACTCCTTTAGCTTTTCCTTGTCTGGGAAGTTCTTTACATGTCCTTTGATTCTAAATGACAGCTTTGCTGGGTAGTCTTGGTCGTAGTCTTGCTTTTCATCACTTTGAATATTTCTTGCCAGGCCCTTCTGGCCTGCAAAGTTTCCATTGAGAAATAACTGACAATCTTGCCCGGCTGGTGTAGCTCAGTGGATTGAGCGCGGGTTGGGAACCAGAGGGTCCCGGTTCGATTCCCAGTCGGGGCACATGCCTGGGTTGCGGGCCGGGTCCCCAGTGAGGGCCATGTGAGAGGCAACCATACATTGCTCTTTCTCCCTCCCTTCCCCTCTCTCTGAAAATAAATAAATAAAATCTTTAAAAAAAAAAAAAAAGAACTGACAATCTTATGAAAGCTTTCTTGTAGGTAACTAACTGCTTTTCTTTTTCTGCTTTTAAGATTTTCTTTGTGTTTAACCATTTGCATTTTAATTAAGATGTATCTTGGTGTGGGCCTCTTAGGGTTCATCTTGTTTGGAACTCTGCACTTCCTGGACTTGAATGTCTGTTTCCTTCACCAGGTTAGGGAAGTTTTCTGTCATCTTTTCAAATAGGTTTCCAATTTCTTGCTGTCATTGCTCCTGTGATGGCACCCCCACGATGGGAGTGTTGGTGTGCT
Organism: Micronycteris hirsuta; assembly: GCA_004026765.1. Lineage (NCBI taxonomy): Eukaryota > Metazoa > Chordata > Mammalia > Chiroptera > Phyllostomidae > Micronycteris > Micronycteris hirsuta. The sequence continues at coordinate 160,314 of PVJI01000843.1, forward strand.
TGAAATTGTCCTAGAGCTCCTTACACAGTCTTTCTTTTTTTTTTTTTTATTCTTTTCTCTTTTTGCTGTTCTAATTGGGTGTTTTTTGCTTCTGTATATTCCAAATCGCTGATTTGATTCTCAGTTTCATCCACTCTACTGTTGATACCCTGTAAATTATTCTCCATTTCAGTGAGTGTATCCTTCATTTCTGACTGGTTCTTTTTTATGGGTCTCATGTCCTTTTTTATGGTTTCCATGTCCTTTTTTTTATGCCATTGAAGTTCTCTCTAAATTCAGCTACTCTTCCCCTAAGTTTATTGAACATCCTTACAACCAGTGTTTTGAACTCTGCATCTAGGAGAATGCTTGTCTCTATTTTGTTTAGTTCTTTTGTCTGGAGTTTTGTTCTTTCCTTTCATTTGGGCCATGTTTCTTTGTCTCCTCATTTTGGCAGCCTCCCTGTGTGTGTTTCTCTGCATTTCATAGAGCTGCTATCTCCCTGGCTGGGTAGAGTGACCTAATATTGTAGGTGTTATGTAGGGTACAGTGGTACAGCCTCCCCGGTTATCCCATCCAGGCACTCCAGGTACACTCCTGCACCCCTGTGTGGGCTGTGTACACCCTCCTGTTGTATTTGATGCTTGATTGCCATTGGCACCTCAATGGGAGGAATTTACCCTCAGGCCAATTGGCTGCAAGGACTGGCAGCAGCCACAGAGCACTATGGAGGATCAGCTGTGCAGGGGCCCTCCCCACAGAGCAGGACTGACTTCAGCAGGGCCCTGGTGCCTGCTGAGTCTGCCCCTTGAGTGTGTTGCTGTGGAGGTGGTTGGGTGATACTTTGATGTGGTCTGAAATTATCCACTGGGTATGCTGACTCTGGCCCCCTGGGCGCTGCAGGCCAAGCTCAGCTGCTGCTGCCTGTGTTCTGCCCGGGGCCACCCACCCAGCTTGAGCTACAAAGTAATCTGCAGATAGCTGCAACTTGTACTGGGCTTGGAGGTGCTCAGGAGGAGGCCAAGCTGCAAACCACGGCTGGCTGCTCCTAGTGCTGGGCCTAGGGCCACTTAGTGAGAGGTAGGGGGCACACTGAGGCAAGATGCTGCTTATTTGAGGGATTTTAGGAAAGTCTAAAGTATGAGCCACAACTGGCCATTCATATGGATAAGCCAGTGGAAACAGCTTTGGTGGGCCCACAAGTTTGGTAGGGCATGGTCTCAGGGAATCCCCAAGGTGGGGTGAACAGTGTAGGCCCAGTTGAGGGAGACTCAGATATGGTGCCCCACCTGCAGTCCTTGGGGTGGGGGGGTTCATGAAAGGAAGAATGGCCTCTGCCAGCACTTTCGTCTGGGAGAAAGCTGCTGCCCTACCTGATGCCAGACAATTCAGTTTGTCCCCTAATGACCCTGCTGCCATCCCCATAAGTTAAAGTAAGTCTGTGCAGGCCCTTTAAAAGGAACTGCCTGGGACTCCAGAAGTGCTCCATCTCCCTCAGCCCTAATTCCTACTCATTTTGACAGTCAGAAGTTACAGGGACTTCTCTTCTCAGCACTGGAACCCTGGGTTGCAGGGCCTAGTTTGGGGCTGGGACACCTCACTTTTCAGGGAGCATCTCCACAGCCAAGATACCGCTCCTGAATTTTATCTACCATCTGTGGGTGTGGGACCAGCCTGTTCTGTGCCTCCAACCTTCCTACCAGTCTCAATGTGGCTTCCTTAAATTTTTAGTTGTGGGACTTCTATTCAACTAGATTTCAGGCAGTCTCTGAAAGATGGTTGTTCTGTGGTTTAGTTGTAATTCTGATGTGGTTTTCAGAGGATGCGAGTACCACGTTTACCTACATTGCCATCTTGACTGTAATTCTCTCTTTTATGGATTTTAAAAGTAGTTTCATCGCTATCATATCACTTTGATAGCTAATTTGATTACCTTTGTCTCCTTTTTATTTTAATACCAAATCTTACTATTAAGAATTTTTATCTTAAATTATTTGAAAATCATGTTATAAATTTCCATATATAATATCTTTAAAATTTAATAGTGGCTTGGTTAAGTAGATTTTTCACATTGACCTTAGAATAGTTTTAAGCAGTTATGGACCAAAAGAAGTCAATTTTGTGAGTATTAAGCAACCAACATCCCTCATTTTTAATCCAAATATCAATGTGACAAAATAAGAAGGGCCAGAAATTCAAAATCATTGTTAAAAATCAGACAAAGTCAATTCTTTGCTGCTTTCTGATTACATACATGTGTTGTGCATCTTCCTTGTTTTAGAATCTCCTAAATTTTTGGCTTCCAAGAACTTGAATTAAAATAAACTGATGGTGAAATCATATCAACCCACCCAGAATTCAGATGTAAAAAATGTAATTAGAGGTGGAAATCTAGGTAATGGAAGCTTTAAAGTGTTTTACTTTTTCCCCTGAAATAAGCTTTTTTAGCTTAGTGTCTTGGAAGGACACTCAGATTAAAAGCAGTTACCTTTTACATTTGGTAGGATGAAGCCATTGTTATCTAATACCACAAAGTTTATAGAAGCAATATTTAATGACGTTGCCAAATTGGGTAGTACTAACAATATGGCATCCACGTCATTTTTTCTTTTCTCCAACCATTATTAAAATGATTTAGGTACCTAGTGACTTTGACTGTAGTTATTAGTGTAAAATAAGTTCAGGCAGTTTAATAGTTACTAGATTATAATAATTTTTAAGAAAACTACATTTGATTTCTCAATTTCCTGATTTGTTTTCAATACAAAGAGTGGCCAGTGCAATGCAGAAAATCATAATCAAGTGTGCTGTGTCTATAAAAATGATTGAGTTTTGCATGTAAAAAGCCCTGGCTTTACTGAGTGGACATGAGAATGGTTTGTGATGTTACGTTGGTAACATCCTAGGAATATATATTTGGCATATAATTTTGGTTCACAAACATAGCCATAAAAATGCTTTCATATGGCAGTATCAAAGTATATGAAACATTTTCTGTGTATGTAAATTGGCATCTTCATACTAGTGAGCAAACAAATGACAAATGATAATAAATGCAATTCATTTTGGATGGTAGTGCACATTGTCAAGAAGCTATGTAATGATAATAAATATATATCGACTTACTCCTTTAACCGTGAGTTGCACATCTGAGGTTTAATTTTTACATACTGAATTTCATTAACCTGATGGTGGTTTGTGGACAGGTCATCAGTCATTCACAGAAATTTGCTTGGCAATGATGGTTTTTTTAAGTAAATTGGCAAATTTTTCAAACCCTCAGATGTTATTGATTCTTAAAACTAAAACATAGTTGACTCTTACACAAGAATGAAGGGCACCAATCCCCTAGCATATCTGAGAATCCACGTAGGAGTTTTGACTACCCCAAAACTTAACCAGTCATCCCTCAGCATCCACAGGGGATTGATTGCTTCCAGGACCCCCGTGCACACCAACACCCATGGATGCTCCTATCCCTCATATGAAAGGGCGGAGAACAGTGTGTACAGCGGGCTATCTGCATCTGAAGATCCCCAACCGCAAATGGAAAAGTCTCTTTTTAGTCCCCAGTTGGTTGACTCTGAGGATGCAAAACCCAACGACAGAGGGCCCACTATATGTTTACTGAAAAAAAGTCCATATTTTTAAAGGGTCAACTGTAGTAGTTAGCTGATTTTGGAACTGTTACCAGAGAATGTCTTAGCTTTATATTGGCAGAGATGTAGGAATGTATAAATGAATTTGAAGACTAGAAATTGTAGCAGACAGAGAGGAGCTCCTCTCCCAGAGTGTCTCATAACAGCTCCTCTGTTTGAGAATTGCTGTTTCTGACAAAAATGTGTCAGATAGCTTAGAATGTGGGGATAAGAAAATGATTGCGGACTCCTGGTCTAAATCAGAGCATTTGGTGCTTAATCTTCTAGGGGTTGAACAATTCATGAGAACTTGATAATGGATCTTCAATCCAGAAATAAGTTTATGCCCCATGCACTTGAAACTTTCCAATGAAATGCAATTAAATAATGCAATTACCTTGGTACTCATCAACTTTATAACTCATTAAACCCTGTACTCTTCTCATTTTGACAAGAAAAAGATGTTTTAGCACTCGATATTTGCTAGGGACTCTTCACACTTGCTAGAATTTCTGAGTCACGACACCGCCCCACAAGAGAAAATGCTTCATCTTTCAGTACTTGTTGGTTTTGGCACTTGTCTCGAGTTCCAGAACGAATTAACAAGTACCAAGGTACCACTGTATTCCTAAAGTCTAGGAGGCTAATTGGCAGTTCATTCCTAATCATCTCATCCTGTGTTTGGAAAATTGGAGAGGATTTTAAATGTTTTTTATAAACCTTTGTCCCTAATAATTAAATAGGAAAAGATAACATTCCAGAGGTGAAGAAGGAATGTTTGTTCAGTGTTACTCCCAGTACTTTCTCAAAAATCCCCCCTTTTTAAGGGTAGAAAATGGTTCACATAGCCTGCAGATGCCAGAAGACAAGTCGAACTGTTTGTGTCCAGCAACCTTCCCTGCCTTTTTGTGTGATTACATTTGGTCTCCTGCTTAACCTCACTGTAGTGGTAAAGCATAAACCTGAAAGAATTGGTGTATTGGTTTTAGAGATAGCAAGGGTTGGGTTAAATTAAAATAGGAAAGAAACAATTTGTATAAAGAAAACCCTATTGAAGGCAAAGAATAAAGAAATCACACAAAAGAGATCCAAATATCAGTAGTTTTAAGTAAATCTAAGTACCTTAAACTTGCCAGTTTAAAAACTGTATGTGGTTTCTACAAAGACACTTCTTGAACATAATGGTGTGATAGTTTAAAGTAAATTGATGGGGCCCGGCTGGTATAGTTCAGTGGATTGAGCGTGGGCTGGGAACCAGAGGGTCCCAGTTCGATTCCCAGTCGGGGCACATGCCTGGGTTGCGGGCCAGGTCCACAATGAGGGCCATGTGAGAGGCAACCATACATTGCTCTTTCTCCCTCCCTTCTCGTCTCTCTGAAAATAAATAAATAAAATCTTTTTTTAAAAAAAGTAAATTGATGGGGAAAATATACAAAGAATATGCCAATGGAAAGAGAATTGTGAAACTTAATCAGATAAAATTGACTTTAAAGTTCAAAAAAGGGAGTATGGATAAAAAGTGAACTTTAATAATGATAATAGAGCAATTCACAAGGCAGATAACTGAAACAACAGCCTCTGACTATATAAAGCTATTAACATTTACAAAGAGAAGTTCAGGTGTACAATAACAGTGATGATTGATAATAGGCAATAAATATATAAAAGAATTGAATACTACTTTAAAAGTTAGATCTAATAGACTTATATAAACTGTCAGTCAACAGGTAAAAAAAAATTAAGTACACATGGAATATTTGCAGAAACTGATATATCATAGACCACAAAGTAAATCTCAATAAATAAGTGTCATACATATTACTTGACAAAATTAACTTCCAGAAATGTCAAATCATGTAAAAAAAAATGACCTTAATACCAAAACCACACAAAGACATAAGAAAACTACAGACTAATGTTGCTCATGAACATAGATCCAAAAAATCCTCAAAAATTAGCCAAACAATATCTAAAAAGCATTATACACCACAGCCCACTTGAGATTTATTGCAGATATGCAAGTATATTGTGTTCCTGGGCCCAATTTCCAGGGAGGGGGTGGGAGTGCTGCTTTACACATCCAAGCAATAGTCTGATACCACCAGCCGAGTATCCTATAACTCGACTCCATTCTAACACTGTCGTCCTGCAGACAGCACCATATTCTGTAGGTTGAGGGCTCAGTCCCACTTCAGATGCCATTTGCAACCCAAGCTCATAACCTGTGCTTCTCATTGACTGGTTATAAAGTGGAGGTTCTAACGACACCCTCCTCTTCTGTAGAAAGTTCAGGTCTTACCTACACTTCTTACCAACTTGCTATAAATCAGAGGTTCCCACAACTCCCTCTTTTGGCCTAATTAATTTGCTAGAGCAGCTCACAGAACAGCCAGATGGAAGAAATGCATAAGGCAAGACATGAGGAAAAGGGGTGCAGCTGTCATGCCCTGTCCAGGCATACCACTCTCCCCAAATGTCCATGTGTTCACCAACCCTGGAGCTCTCTGAACCCCGCCCTTCTGGGTTTTTATGGAGACTTCATTGTATAGGTGTGATTGATCAAATCATTAGCCATTGTCAACTGATTCATCCTCCATCTCCTCTCCCCTCCCAGGAGCTCTGGGGATTGGACTAAAAGTTCCAACCCTCTAATGCACATTCTGGCAGTCAACCCCCATCCTTAGGCGTGGTCCAAAAGTCCTCTTAGAAACAGACGCCTTTAAGCTCCTATCACTGAGAAAATTCCAAGGGTTTTGGGAGCTATGAGCCGGGAGCTGTGACCAAATATATATGAGAAATTTGAATATATTTTTGTCATCTGAATGACCCAATATATATTTCTTATAAATTATATCTCCTGGTCTTCATACACAGACTCCTTTACAGCATAATAATCACCTAAGTCAAAAGAACTGGCATACTGCCCTGGCTGGTGTAGCTCAGTGGATTGAGCGCGGGCTGGGAACCAGAGGGTCCCGGTTCGATTCCCTGCCAGGGCACATGCCTGGGTTGCAGGCCAGGTCCCCAGTGAGGACCATGTGAGAGGCAACCATACATTGCTGTTTCTCTCCCTCTCTGCCTCCCTCCCTTCCCCTCTCTCTAAAATAAATAAATAAAATCTTAAAAAAAAATAAATAAAAAGAACTGGCATACTAGTAGAATCTCATTCCATCTTTAATAACTATCCAGTCCATCTCATGGAAATGTCTCCCAGGGTGATGCCACTCAGGTTTGAAGGCTTTCATTTGATCTTGTCGGGTTCCAAAAGCAGGAGTGGTCTCAGCAATATATGGCTTCACCCTTTCAGGCATCTGGGGTAATTGAACTAAGAATGTCACCTCTTCCTGAGCCTCTTCCCAGGTAGTAATACTGGATTTCCCTCATTATATAACCCATTTACTCATTCCCTTATCCCCAGCTATTTCACTTCTCTCCATACCTTCACTTTGGAAGGGACATTAGGTTCAGCCACGGTGTTCTAGATCGCAGGCAGTAATATGAATCTAGCAAGTTCTCCCCCTCAGTCCATTCCTCTTCAAGTAGGATAAGGTTAGGTAGATGCAGAACTAGTGGGCTGTAAAACCATCGACCCAGCTGATACTAATGGAATGAAGGATAAACAATCCCCCATCCCAAATCCCACAGTGGCAGTGAGTTACAGGTATTTCTGAAAAGTCTATAGCAAAAGCAAGTCTAATCGGAAGACTGGACTTTGGAACCCACTGCTCAATCATCATAACATAAGCTTTTAGGAATTATTTCAGAAATGAAAGGGAAAGTTGACTTTTCTCTGGACAGAGTTTTTGTTTTATAGCTTGTAGGTAGATAATGTTAAGTGAACATGTTTAGATAGAGAAGATCTAGGTGTGTGTTGTAGTTCTCCGATTGTTATATAGGCTTAGCATCACACTTTCCTCAAGGCATCAAGTGGCTCAGCCCGCCCTCAGAGGTCTCTCTCCATCAAAACTGATCGTTACACGTATGACAGCTCAAGTTGTTACACAAATGACATTATTATACCTAAGAAGAATTTACCAAAAGAAAAGAGAACACATTCATTACAGTTATGAAAACTGTGGGGTAACAGGAGCGTAAAGGGCGTTTAAGCCAGGGCATGTTCCCCCCACCACCACGTGCTGTCTTGTCAAGTTTAAACATTTAAAAATTTCAAATCGCTTTAACCCCCTTACAGAATTGGACGTAGTTTTTCAGACCCTCGGGTGAGTAACGGGTGGAAACGTCTGGTTAGCTCTTCCCCGAGTTGCGCACGGTCTCCCTAGGGCAGGAGCGTACGCTTTTACCGGTCCAGCTTGAGGCAGCTAAACACTTCCGGCCCCCAGGCTCGGGAACCCGCGGGGAAGCCAAGGAGAACCCACCGCGCATGCGCGCCTGGGCGCAGCCGCTCAGAAGCCACCTGCGCCGTTACGTCACCGCCGGCTTTGCTAGGCCAGCAACCGGCGGGAGTTTTTCAAAATGGGAGCGCGGAGGCGCCGCCCAGGCCACGGAAGGTGCCGGAGAGACCTTTCGGTGGCTGAGCTGTCGTCGCCAGGAGCGGCGGCTTAGAGAGCCGAACCCGATGGGCGCCAAGAACTGCTGGCTGCTTGGAGCGTTGCCTCGAAGGAACTGCGTGAAGGGAGCTGATCCCGGGAGCCCAGGCCGGGGCTTGGAAACATGGCGACCTGCATCGGGGAGAAAATCGAGGTGAAAAGACCCGTGGGTCCTCAGCTGGGCGGGTGGGAGTCAAAGTGGTGGGACTCGAGACCGGCAGGGGCCCCTGCTAAGCTAACGGCTGCGGGCTGGGCGTCGCTGAGGTGTTTTGGGAAGGTCCCAACGGCCTAAGGTTCTGCTGTTTGGGGGCGGAGCGGCCCGCCCCTCTGAGCCTGGGGTTAGCCGCACAGGAGAGTAGCTCACGGCCCCGCCCTTCTGTCTTTCGACTCCGTGGCTTCTGGTCAGTGGTCCCGCCAGAGCTGCCGCGCTGGAGCGGGGCATCTCCAAGGGGATGGCTGTTACCTCCGGCGGGAGCTGCGGCGGGATCCCCGCCAAGCCGCTGTCTCGCAGAGAGTGGCTGGCGGTGGGAGGAGGGTCCCGAGGCTGCACTGAGATTGAGGAACCAAATCACCAGGGCACTTGATCTGGAGTCCAGCCTGGAAGCTCAGGGATCCCCGCGAGGCGTCAGCATGTTTTCCACCCCAGACACCTGCTGTATCGAGGTGTAATACCTGCTTAAATTGCGAATGCAAATTCCCCTCGATCCATTTCATCTTCTTTTCCAGCCCTTCCCTGTCTTTCTTCCTTTCTACTACCATGAGTGATCACACATGTTCTTTAACTTTTAAGGATTTTAAAGTTGGAAATCTGCTTGGTAAAGGATCATTTGCTGGTGTCTACAGAGCTGAGTCCATTCACACTGGTTTGGAAGTTGCAATCAAAATGGTAAGAAACTATTTATCGACTTTTCACCTCTCCTAGAGGAGTGCACTACTTGCGATGTCAGAAACTCCTTACCTACGAACCTTTTCTTTGATTATGGTGTGAAGAACCCATTGCTTAGGCAGAAGAAAATTGTTTCAATGCCAGCAGTTGCCCTTAAGAATATGTTAGAAGATCCTTGATCATAATTAAATAAGTGTTTCCATTAATGTTTGGTAGAACTGGCATCTGTTCTAGTTTTACATACTTGGAGTCATTGGTAGAAATCAAAGAACAAATAAAGATTTGTTTTTGATAATAAGAATACACTTGTGCATAGTTCTGTAGTGCACTGTAACAATCTAAAATACCATTCTTGATTGTTAGAAGTGAGTCTAATAGGAGTAACATGAGCAATTAGGAAACACTTATTAAACCTCTAGGGGAATGGAGGGGAAATTTTGCCTTAAAGTTTGGCTAAAGTTTTGTTATTGTAGATGTAATAGTTGTGCTATTAAATTCTGTAAGTTGGAAGAGTGTATTAGAATGCATTGGACAAACTTTCCCGAATGGCCACTCTGCGGCACAATCTGCTAGGTGTGAAGGGCAAATAGACAACAGTAAATTGATCTTATAAAGAAGAAGATAAAAGGACTTCAGAATAAAGTGTATGTTCTCTTTTCAAAGTTAACTTTTGACAACTTCACAGTTGAAAGTTTATTATCAACATTTAAAACTCTCATGTTATTTTTAGATAGATAAGAAAGCCATGTACAAAGCTGGAATGGTACAGAGAGTCCAAAATGAGGTGAAAATACATTGCCAACTGAAACATCCTTCTATCCTGGAGGTAAAATACAAATTTTATAAAAGTCACCAGGGATATTGAATTTGTATATTATAATTTATTCTGCTCTTTTACATTTCAGCTGTATAATTATTTTGAAGATAGCAATTATGTTTACCTAGTATTAGAAATGTGCCATAATGGAGAAATGAACAGGTATCTAAAGAACAGAAGAAAACCATTCTCAGAAAACGAAGGTAGGCTGCTTCTCTTTTTTTTTTTTTCTTTCTTTCCTTTTTTTTTTTTTTTTGTGTGTGTGTGTGGATACAGGTTTCGCTTTTTGTAGTTTTGAAGAATGTGCTATTTTGTAATATTTAATGACACTTTTAATTATTACTTTGGGCTACAAAAGGAGATGCTCCCCCCCATTATAGCAGCCATGAATTCCTATTAAATATGCAAGCATTACAGGAGTAAAATAAAAGGAGAAATTTGTTATTATCCTTTCCTAAAATTACATTTTAAATTAAATTGATAACAATTTAGGATGTATCCTTTCAAATCTAAAGATCTTAAGAATGCTGTTGATGACTATGAAATAGTTTCTGCCCTGGCTTGTGTGGCTCAGTGGATTGAGTGCCAGCCTGCAAACCAAAGGGTTGCTGGTTTGATTCCCAGTCAGGACACAGGCTTGGGTTGTGGGCCAGGTTCCCAGTGGGAGGTACACGAGAAGCAACCACAAATTCATATTTCTCTCCCTCTCTTTCTCCCTTCCCCTCTATCTAAAAATAAATAAATAAATAAATAAAACCTTTAAAAAAATAAGATAAAATAGTTTCTAAGTCAAGCACAAATAACTATTGAAATAACTTATAATAGAAAATGTCAAACATAAGTAGTATAATGACCCCCCATGAAGTTAAACCACTCAGCTTTCAAAACTCACGGTCAAATTGTTTCATTTGTATCCTTACTCCCCCAGCAGAGTATTTTGAAGTTAAATCATAGACTCTTGTTTACATATAGATATTTTGGCATATATCTTTAAAAGATACAGGATTTTTAAAAAATTAACCATAAAGTTATTACTACACCTAGTAATTTTTTATTATCAAATACATAATCAGTTCCAACTTCCCCAGTTTCTTATAAATAACTTTTTGCAGTTCAGTTCAGGCTCAAGTGTAAGGTCCATAGAACATCTCACAAAAGATTATTTTCAGGTTATCTTGTCCTGCTGAGATTGAAGGCAAGCCAGAAAAGGTGGTTGCTGATAAACTTTATGTACTTTCAAATCTATATAACCCATTTGGAAAACAGTTTGATCATCTCTGTTAGGCGTTATGGAAATGTTCATATCGCCCTGACCAATGTGGCTTAGTTGGTTGGAGCACAATACTATAAACCGAGAGGCTACAGGTTCAATTCCTGGTCAGGGCACATGTCTAAGTTGTGGGTTCAGTGCCCAGTAGGTGCACTTATGAGAAGCAGCTGATCGATGTTTCTCTCCCACTCTGTCCTTCCCCCTCCTTTCTCTTCTCTCTAAAAATCAATAAGCATCCTTGGGTGAGGATAAAAATAGAAAAAAAATGTTCATATCCTTTGGCTTAAAATAAGGACATAATACAAATTGTAAATAAATCCATATAAGTATTAATGGTGATTACAGTATTTTTTATAATATATGTAATAGTGATGCCTTTATAAATAAGACAAAGCTGCAAAAGCAATAAAGGAAAAGAATTATTAATTTACTTAAAATTAAGAATGGATATGACACGAGACTGCTAATTTAAAAGACAAAGGAAGACAATATTTGTAAAATATATGACTGACAAATGAATATTAAAAATATAAGTCATACCTGCCCTGGCTGGCGTGGCTCAGTTGGTTGAGCATTGTCCTGCAAAGCAAAAGGAAGCTGGTTTGATTCCTGGTCAGGACACATGCTTGGGTTGCGGCCTGGTCCCCTGTTGGGACATGTGGAAGGGGCAACCAATCAATGTTTCTCTCTCAGATTGATGTTTCCCTCTCTTTCTCCCTACATTCTGTTCTGAGTAAATAAATAATATCTTTACAAATGTATAAGTCATGCCTAAAAAAGAGATAATTGAAAGGAAAAAGGACAGGAGATAGAAAGTACAAATGGCCAATAAATGTGAAAGATGCTCTAACTCAGTAGTAATCATAAGAATGCCAACTTAAATAAAAAGTGCCATTTTTTTTGTACTCATTTGATTGAGACTAATATTAAGGATATGCATAAAAATACAGCCTTCTTTAGAGAGCAGTTTGGCAAGATATTAAAATACTAAATATTAATCCTTCAGTGATTCTGCTTCTTGAATTTACCATAGAAAAGTACACTATAATATGCACAAGAAAACAAGCATGTACAAGAATTTCTATTGGTCTGTTTTTTTGTAAGCTTAGAATATCAGAAATGACCCAAATTTTCATCCGTAGCAATTAAATAAAATGAACTATGTGTGCTGACAGAAATACCTCCAAGAAATACTGTGAAGTGGGGGAGAAAGTAATGAAACTACTGGTATATATTTTTTATACCATTTTTATACTTGAAAAGCAATTATTACAATTTGTGTAGATTTAAATGTATGTAAGTACACAAGAAAAAGTATAAAAATATATACAAACTGTTAATAGTGATTGCTTTTTGGAGGGTGTATTTGGGGGGACATCAGAGGAGCTTTGGCTTACATTTTTAAAAACAATTAGAATGTATTTATGAATTGTTCGTTCAGTTATAAATATTTCTTTTAATTACTAGAGACTTCTGGTTGGCCTAGTTACTCTATTTACTTCCAAATGCTTATAAAATTAAGCTTCCCTTCAGTGTATATAGAAAATTCATTAGTTAGAAAGAATAAAGATTAATTAAAAGGAGTGCCTGGTTGTCTTAAAGGGAATTAAAGAATATTATGAACTTATTGTATTTTTCAGACTATAAGGTGCACCTAGGTTTTAGAGGAGGAAAATAGGGGGAAAATTTTGAAGCAAAAAATGTGGAAAAATACTTAATAACGTAAATAACATAATATTTCACCAATGTAAATGTAAACAGAACTCAACAGCAGCATTAACAACCATTATTACCGACTTTAAGCTTTAAGTACGGAAACTCCTCCAATCATAAGGGAACCCCAAGAACTAGGTAGAGCCAGGTAAGCTACATTTGGACTATAAGATGCACACCCATTTCCTCACAAATTAGGGGGGGGTGCAGCTTATAGTCTGAAAAATACAGTATCAGTGTTATTTTGGTTGGTCAAACTAAGCTGCAAGCCAGTGTTCTAATTTTAATACCCTGGCATGTGTACTGGGTTTCATAATATATTCTAAATACTGAATTTTCCAGATTTCCCAAATCATAGGTTTTATGTTTTGCCTTCTAACAGCTCGGCACTTCATGCACCAGATCATCACAGGAATGTTGTATCTCCATTCTCATGGTATACTTCACCGGGACCTCACACTTTCTAACCTCTTACTTACGCGTAATATGAACATCAAGATTGCTGACTTTGGGCTGGCAACTCAACTGAAAATGCCACATGAAAAGCACTATACATTATGTGGAACTCCTAATTACATTTCACCAGAAATTGCAACTCGAAGTGCACATGGACTTGAATCTGACATTTGGTCCTTGGGGTGTATGTTTTATACATTACTTATTGGAAGACCGCCTTTTGACACTGACACAGTGAAGAACACATTAAATAAAGTCGTCTTGGCAGATTATGAAATGCCAACTTTTTTGTCAAGAGAAGCCAAGGACCTTATTCACCAGTTACTTCGTAGAAATCCAGCGGATCGCTTAAGTCTGTCTTCAGTACTAGACCATCCTTTTATGTCCCGAAATTCTTCAACAAAAAGTAAGGATGTGGGAACTGTGGAAGATTCAATTGATAGTGGACATGCCACAATTTCTACTGCAATGACAGCTTCTTCCAGTACCAGTATAAGTGGTAGTTTGTTTGACAGAAGAAGACTTTTGATTGGTCAGCCACTCCCAAATAAAATGACTGTATTTCCAAAGAATAAGAATTCAAGTGATTTTTCTTCTTCAGGAGATGGAAGCAGTTTTTATACCCAATGGGGAAATCAAGAACAAGAAACCAGTAATAGCGGGAGGGGAAGAGTAATCCAAGATGCGGAAGAAAGGCCACATTCTCGATACCTTCGCAGAGCCCATTCCTCTGATAGATCTGCCACTTCTAATAGTCAGTCTCGAGCAAACACATATACAATGGAACGCTGTAACTCAGCAGAAATGCTTTCAAAATCCAAAAGATCCGGAGTAGATGAAAATGAAGAAAGATACTCACCCATAAACAGCAATGTCAATATTCTTCACTTCTTTAAAGAAAAGACATCCAATAGTTCTGGGTCTTTGGATAGACCTGATAACGATCAAGCACTGTAAGAATAATTCTATCAAGCATTTTACTTTTTCAGTAAACATTAGTATCAATATTGAAGCTGCCTCTAAGGGGGGGTTACCTTTTTCTAACTTTGTCAGATATTCCTGGGGCACTTCTTTAGTATGATTTATATTTTAGTAGGAAGAGAATCAGAATGATGATTTTGAAATGTGGTTAAGAATCTCTTTTAATATGAGTATGTGTGCCTATGAATGTGTTTGTAGAGTGTGTTTAATACGTGGGAATTTTTAGTTCATTTTTTATATAAAGCAGGTCTCCAGTGCAAATATCATCTATTAAACATGTTTGGTCTCTAAAGTACCGTAATAGTAGCTATAAATACACAAGCATATGTAGAGAAAGAGGGAAGCTGAGCCTAAGTGATGAGTATTTGCATTATTGACCACTTCTTACAAAAGACTAGTTTTGTAGTAACTACAGTGTTTTGTTTTGTCTTTTTCTGATTTTTTTATTTTTATGCTTAAATTCTAAGAGGGCAATAGCCATATAGAAACATTGTCACAATGCCATGCGGATTTTGGCATGGGAGGTGAGCTTCTTAGAGACAGTTTAGTTAGGCAGATAGTGGTTTCTACAGTTATTTTAAATTTTCAGATATTCAAATAAGAGATCTCCCTTTTTAAAATTTTATCTTAAAAAGTTATTACCTGATAATTTTTTATTAGTTTATGTGAATATTTTTTTTATTTGTTTAGCTCCAGTCATCCTTGTCCAGGAAAAACTCCTTTTCCATTTCCAGACCAGACACCTCAGCCTGAAATAGTGCAACAGTGGTTTGGAAATCTGCAAAAAAACGGTGAGTTTTTAATAAACTATTCAATAAAAAATTAATGACATGGACAATTACTAGGCATTGCCCATTTCAATTTAAGTTTTCTTTAAAATATAATGTGTTTTCAATAAACTATGTTGCAATAATAGTTAATAATAACTATTAACACGTTTTGAGTATTTATAGTGTCAGCTACTATTCTTAACACTTACCATATATTATTAACTTCTCACAAAACATACAAGGATGGTATGATTATTAGCCCTGTCTTAGGAAGGATGAAGAAATTGTGCACAGGGAGTAATTTGCCGAAATACACTGCCCAAAGAGGGGGTAGGAGAAGGGTTCCCACGCAAGCATGCTGGCTCAGAGACTTTACTCTTAACCCCTCTGTCCTTGTAGCCTGTCTGCAATAAGCACCTGCTATCAATGCTTGCAAAATAATCAGCAGATGGTTGGCCATATTTTGAAGTAGAACCTGATGTGGACATCATGGTTTACCCGTGGGACCTCACATACACCCAATTACACACCTCCTAAAAACGTAAACACTTCTGAACAGCTGTCATCCAAGTCATTATTCTACTTAGAGAGCCAGCCTGAAAGTTAAACATTTCTCCTTAATGAACTTGACAGATGCACAGATGATAGGTTGGAAAATAATGATGCAAAGAAGAGGATAGGAGTGAAACATACGGAAAGGAGGGAATTATTTTTTACTAAGTATTATATTACCTCACACAAAGAGTGCACAATATGGCTGTAATTTAAGCAGAGAGTGGTGTCACCTGAAGAGTCTATTTTTTTTCTTTCTTTTTAAATGTATGGTATTTTCAAGAGCCCAAGAGAATTAACTATTTTATGTGTACTTGTTGAAGATAATAATTCAAGTTTATGTTTTTTAAACTATAAAAGTGCAGATACTTAATCTTGCAGTTAACTTCTTATTGCATTTATAGGTACTTTTATTTGGTAGCATGGACGTTTCTGAGATGACCTGAGATTGTTATTATATTTATAATAATCTAGTAGTGCTGCTGCAATTTTAAAGTACAATATTGTTATAAATATTTCTGTTATAATGGGAGTAGAGGGCAAAAGAGCACTAAAAAGTAATTTAAGGGAAAAATTGGCATACAAATTTTTAGAGCTTAGCATTTAAAAAATTGTCTTACTGCATTTTATATCATCTAATCATTTTTAGAGCTTGAAAAAATAATGTTTTCATGTGATGTTAAAACTAGAATATATGTGGGTAAAAAAGTTCAATAAGAACTTTTAAAAAATGTGGGTGCAAATAAATTTGTATTATTAAATATTAATTTTAAAGCTATTTTATATATTGTGTTTTTTGCTTTTAATAAGGATGGAATAGAGAGCTTAGCTTAAAGAGAATATATTTGCATATTATATGGAATGATTACCTGACTCAGGTAATGTCATTCTAATCAGAAATGGGAAATCCTCCCATTTCTGTATTTACTGCAGCATTGGGAGTTGCTGGTTTCAGAATTAGTAGGTGACTCTAGAATGACTAGTTTTTACTTTGACTGAAAAATTAACTTTATAATAATATATTTTCTTCTTAGTGTTAAGAATACTAAAGGTATTATTCCTTTGCAATACGGCTTAAAATATCCTTTAAAGTTGCTATTTTATTATGTCATATCTTAAACTGCTTATTTCTTAGAGAAATTATGTGCTTTTTTTTGCTAGATTTCTTTTGTTCCTCAAAAAAAAAAATCTATTATAAGCAAGAGGACATTGTTTTGTGTGGCTTGACTTTTTCATTATTCCACTCATTTATTCTGCGTATATTACAGCTCATTTAAGGGAAACTACTGAGCACAACAGCATTACCCCACACAGAAATTTCCAGGGCTGTCCAGATTTGCAGGACACATCGAGAAATGCCTGGACCAGTACAAGAGCCAAAAATAGCCCTGATGCTTTTGATAATGCACATTCTGCACAGCAGCCGAATACCGTGAAATACATGACTGCATTTCAAAATAAACCTGAGATAATTCAACAAGAACCTATTTTTGGCTTTGAACCTGTTTCTGAACAAAGCAAGACAAGGGTTTTAGAGCCACCATTGGGTTATCAGAAACGGACCTTACGAAGCATTACATCTCCTTTGACAGCTTACAGGTTAAAACCAATCAGACAGAAAACCAAAAAGGCTGTGGTATGTCTATTATTTTTCAAGATTACTATGTGATGTTTCCTTGTGTTAATTGGTTTCTGGTATATTTCATTCAAATATGATTCTTTTTGGTTCCCTGTAATGTTTCTGTACTTTTGATAAGTAAGTAAAAGCTCATTTAAAGGAAAATAAGCTGAGTATTTATGGGATAATGGCTTTTGTTTCCTTCTGACTACTTTAAAAGTGGTGACTTGATATTGATATGTTTTGAATTTTAAATCATTGATAAAAATATTTGCAAAAGGTACTGGTCAATTACTGTGTTAAATATTTATTCACAATTCCAGTCACTAAAAGTGATATTTAATATTACCTTTTGCTTTTGTTTTTATTATTTTAACATATAATCCAGATGCAAAAAGGTAAACTAGAAAAATAGACTTTTTAAACATCTGAAACTTTTTAAAAGAAAAGGAATTTGCAGCCCTGGCTGGTGTAGCTCAGTGGATTGAGCGCGGGGCTGGGAACCAGAGGGTCCCGGTTCGATTCCCAGTCAGGGCACATGCCTGGGTTGCGGGCCAGGTCCCCGGTGAGGGCCATGTGAGAGACAACCATACATTGCTGTTTCTCCCTCTCTTTCTCCCTCCCTTCTCCTCTCTCTAAAAATAAATTAAAAAAAAAAATCTTAAGAAAAAAAAGAGAAGGAATATGCACAAAAATTAAGTTTAGAGTTTAAATAAATGTCATGTGTGATTTGAGAACGGTGATTTTTATTTGTTAATTTTACCTTCATCCTGTTATCCTGTTTTCCATTTCACCCAGTCTTGCCTTTGTTTGGCAGACTATTGTCTTTTCAAAGTCCTTTTTCTCCACCCTGCCTTCTGCTTCCTTTCTGCTCACTGGTTATCATTTCACACTTCATTATACCTCCTCACCATTGCCCCTCATGTTTCACAGTTGAGCTCAAATACACCTGTGCTCCAGACTGTTGCAGTGAAGCAGCTGTTTTATTTTGACTTTGATTTGTATTTCTGCCATGGTTAAGTACTTTTCTCTTAAGTATTATATATGCCAGAGGTGTTCTAGTAAACAGGAGAATTCTTACTCATTTTGGTTTTGTTTGTAGGTGAGCATACTTGATTCAGAGGAGGTATGTGTGGAGCTTCTGAAGGAGCATTCGTCTCAAGAATATGTGAAAGAAGTTCTTCATATATCTAGTGATGGAAATACGGTAATGCGGATCTGTTATTATCTTGCTTCTTTATCACTCAAGCATTTAGCCTTTCAATTCATTCTATAATGATAGCTTTAAATATTTTTAAATCAGTTTTTCTGATAGTGGTAGTGTTTCTTGCATTCAAAAACTGAAATAGGATACTACACATAGTTAGATAAATTTGTATGGATTTAAAAATAATTATAACTAGTAATGAGTCTAAATTTTAGGCTTAAAAAGAGGTTAAAAAGAAAAAAACCTTACTTTTAGAGCATATTTAGCATTTTCTATAAAATAATATTTAATGTTACATGTGAACTCTTCATAATTTTAGTAACAAAATATAGTGTTCTAATTTAATGGTATATAATTAGAATTCTTAAAATTTTTTTTGACAGATCGCTATTTATTATCCATATGATGGAAGAGGTTTTCCTCTTGCTGACAGACCGCCTTCACCTACTGATAACATCAGTAGGTACAGCTTTGACAATTTACCAGGTATGTAAATTTACCAAGTAGCAAATTTAGATAATGGACTTACCTACGTATAAACTATGTATGTGGTTATCATAGGTTATAAATAACTGGTGAAATGGAATGTACCTTACTGCTCCAGTCGTTATTCCTGTTCTGTGTTGTAATGGTAAAAACTAACTCTGGAATATTTGTCTTAAATCATGTTAAAAATTCAACATGTAGTATCTAGTTTTTGACTTTTGAAATCATGAATGTGCTACATAAATGATCACTTATATTTGCAAATTTGACTTCCAGTTCGGCTCCTAGACATGGACTAGGGAATTAATACTGAATAGTAAGACTTCACTGAGGTGACAGTTAGAAACAAACAAGAAAACCTGTGTAATTTATCTCTATTAGACATCAAAACAGCCCTGGCTGGTGTGGCTCAGTGAATTGAGTGCCACCCTACAAACCATAGGGTCAACGGTTCAATTCCTAGTCAGGGCACATGCCTGGGTTGTGGGCTAGGTCCCCAGTGGGGGCCGCGTAACAGGCAACCACACATTGATGTTTCTCTTTCTCCCTCCCTTCCCCTCTCTGAAAATAAGTAAAACCTTTAAAAAAAAAATCAAAACAGGTAGATAAATGACAACAGTTAAAAGGAATTGCAAAAATTTACTTGTATAAGGTAGGACCATAAAACTATGTTTTATTAACATAAAAAGAGCTATATTTGTTTTTCTGAAAGTCATTTGATTCTGATATCTCAGATAGAAGTCTTTTCATTTTACTTATAAAACTTTCCTGGAATTATCACCTTAGTTTTTATAAGGAGCTGAGTCAAAGAGATTTTTTAAATAATCCTAATACTACTCATCAGATTTTGTTACATATATTTCTTGGAAATTTTATTATACTATCTTTAGTTTTCATTGAAATAATAGAATTATGTCTCTAAAAAATTTTTGGGGGGTACGAGAATTACAAACCTATCAACTTGAATTTTTGAGGCACAGAAGAAATATTAAATTTTTATGTAATTTATATGTGAAGTCAGTATTTCATTCTCTTATGATATGTAATTTTTTTTCCTAGAAAAGTACTGGCGAAAATATCAATATGCTTCCAGATTTGTACAGCTTGTAAGATCTAAATCTCCCAAAATCACTTATTTTACAAGATATGCTAAATGTGTCTTGATGGAGAATTCCCCTGGTGCTGATTTTGAAGTTTGGTTTTATGATGGTAAGAACCATTTAAAAATGGTAATTGTTTTCTCTTTAGTTTATAATTTAATAGTTGTGGATTTTTAAAATTCAAGGCAGCAAGATTTTAAGAGATACACACATACATGTACATGTGAGTTGAGAAACTCACATGGACACATACAAAATTATGAGAATTATAAATGTTTAAAAGGATAGGATTGAACCAGAGAATCTTATTTTTTAAATCTATTCTATAAAAGTGATTTACTGTTTAATATGTAAAGCTCCCTCCTTTAAGGGATGCTTGCACATAAACTTAGATAATATACATATAGCTGTCCTTCAATTGTGTTTTTGTATGAGAATAGTGATTTTTTAAAATATTCTAAGTGTTTCAGACTTAAGCCAGCTATATGCAGAAAAGAAAAATGGATTACCTATATATTTACTGAATACTTTGAGACCCTTATTTAATTAATGGTCAGTAAATGAATATAAATGATACTGTGATCTAGAAGCCATTATGTACTGGTATAGTAATGAGTGTAAACCTAGGATTGTTTAAAGAAATGAGAAAAGAATACTTTTCTTCTTTTTTAAGGAGCAAAGATACACAAAACAGAAGCTTTGATTCATGTGATTGAAAAGACTGGGAAATCTTACACCTTAAAAGGTGAAAGTGAAGTTAATAGCTTGAAAGAGGAAATAAAAATGTATATGGACCATGCTAATGAGGTACGTACCTACGTACAGGGTTTCATACCAAATAACAGTGATGACAAATGACAGGGGAAGTAATGACAGAAGGCACTCTTCTTTTCAAATAGAGCCATCGTGTTTGTTTAGCGCTGGAATCCATAATTTCAGAAGAGGAAAAGAGATGTGGAAGTGCTTCCTTTTTCCCAATAATCATAGGAAGGTAAATGTTTGAAAATTTTTTAAATATGGCTAAAATATATAGGAAGTGTTTTAAAAAAACAGTTTGGTGTTTACAATATGAACCTTCTTTACTTTACTGTAAACTAAGCTTAAAGGGAATATGCTTGGACATTTCTTCCTCCTACAGAAAACCTAGCAACACCAGCTCGCCTCAGGCCTTGTCACCTCCTCCTCCTCCTCCTCCTAAGGATCCAAACTACCCGATGAGTAGAATGATGGTCAATAATGCTGCTTCTCCGAAACAGGCACCAGCACTTAATCCTTCTGTAAGTGTTATAAATATATGTCCCTTCGGCGATTGCCTGATGCCCTTGATGTAAAATTGAAATTCCTTTATCACCTTCTGTATATACCTTACATACTGTATTATCACCTACGTACTTTTCCAGGCTCATACCAATCTACTTTACTCCATGCTTTCTGTGTCTGAGCCTCGGAAGCCTTCTTTTGATTCGATGATATGTCAGACTGTGAGGGCCTTTCCATGTGCTGTTCACATGACCGGGAACTCTTCTGTGACCCCGCAATAGCTAATTCTTTCTCATCGTTCAGTTCTTACTTTAAATGTTACCTCAAACAGCCTAACCTGTTTTCCCCTTGGCAAAAAGCTAAATATATTACATTAGATATTGTTTTATTTTTACTTGTAAAGTATCATTAACTACATTTATATCCATAATAGGCTCGTGGTTAAATAGATGTGTGTTTATACATACATGTGTGTACTCACACACACACATGCATACATGCATACCATAGTTGCAGCTGTGAAAAATTATACCTTGGGAAAAAGGAAAAGATATCTACCAAAATGAAAACAGCAATTGTGTGATTTTTTTTCTCTGTATTTATTTTTCTCATCTGTGCTTTTCTGATTTTCCATAATATGGTCATGCTTTAATTTTAAAATATTGTTTAGAAACCTTATTTAAGCTAATAAAAAAACAATTATTTGCCCAGGCTGGTGTAACTCAGTGGTTTGAGCGCTGGCCTGTGAACCAAAGAGTCACTGGTTCGATTCCCAGTCAGGTCACATGCCTGGGTTGCAGGCCAGGTCCCTAGTGGCGGGGGGCACGGTGCTCGAGAGGCAACCAAACACTGATATTTGTCTCCCTCTCTTTCTCCATCTGTTCCCCTCTCTCTAAAAATAAATAAAATATATATAAAAATTTTAAAAAGTAATCATTTTCTACTTTTGCTAAAGTTGGCTTATAAAAATGCTTTGGTATAATTAATATCTTCCTGTCTTTTACTGTTTGTAGATGGTTGTAAGTGAAGGACTTGGCCTTACTGCTATAGCTTCTGGAACAAACGTCCCTTCTAGTAGTCTAAAAGATTGTCTTCCTAAATCAGCACAACTTTTGAAATCTGTTTTTGTGAAAAATGTTGGCTGGGCTACACAGGTGAGAAGTTAATAGGAAAGTGAATTTTCTCATGAATTTCTTTGGTTTCCACAATTACCAAAAAATATAAATTACTTTAAAGATTTCTCTTTGCAGGAAAGTGTTTACACCTTTTTTTTTGCATTGGTTATATCATTAAAAATGGAAACATTTTTAATTTATATACAGTTGGAAAACTCAAGATATTATGGATAACAAATTGTCAGGGCCTAGGTGGCCTGTTTTTGCCTTTGATTTTTAAAGTACAGCTCATGATAATGGCTAATTGTTAGGACTTGATAATGTTCAGGGCATTTTAAGATTTTATTTATTTATTTACTTTATTTTATTTTTAAAGATTTTATTTATTTATTATTTTTTTTAGAGAGAGGGGAAGGGAGGGAGAAAGAGAGGGAGAGAAACAGCGATGTATGGTTGCTCCTCACATGGCCCTCACTGGGGACCTAGCCCACAACCCAAGCATGTGCCCTGACTGGGATTCGAACTGGGACCCTGTGGTTCCCAGCCTGCGCTCAATCCACTGAGCTACACCAGCTGGGCCTGTTCAGGGCATTTAAAATTTTAAAAACTTTGTAATCTTTATTACTAGAATAACATTTATTTGGCTAAAAAGGATTTTTGCATTTGAAAGTTAAATCCACCTTGAATTTCAAACTTACAGAATTTTATTCAGGTGTGAAAGTGTATGTGTGTACTATCTAAAAGCTTGAAGCTTGGGAGACTTCTGAGCATAGCACATGTAATTTTTGTTTACCAGTGAAGTACGATGCTGCCTAGTCCTTTATGGGAATAGGAAATGAAGGGAGGGGAACTCAACATTTGTTGAGTACTTGCAATGTATTGTCTCATTATTCTTGCAAGTAAAACCTAATGTTGATGTTATCTCCTTTGATACCAAGTTAAAGTACGGCTCACGATGGATGACTGGCTTGCGCTGTCCTACTTAGTAGGCAGAGTATGGGTTTAAACCCAGGTCTCTGACTCTGGAGTCCGTGTCGCCTTCTCTGTACTCTGTTCGGAGGGCACATCATAAATACCAGTGACTAAAGGAACAGGTTTCAAACCTAAGATAGGAGATCCTCCGGCAGAAGAGAAATTCTTGTCACCTAAGAACAAAGAATAGAGGGAAATCCTAATTTAACAAAGTGTTGCTTTTGTTATTTCCTAAATCTTTTCTTGGTTAGCAATACTATTGGAAAACAACAATTAAAAAACTACTCCTATGTCCTAATGGAAACAAATGGGAAACAGGATTCATTTAGAATAATTTTAATATTCTAAAACCCTAACTATTAGAAGAATAGTCTGAAAAAGATGTGCATTTTCTCAGTGCTGCTACCATCACAGCTCCTGAGAGGGGCGCTGTTTTCTTTTTTTTTAAACTACATGTAAAACCTGTTAAACATGAGTACCTTTTAAGAACCTAAAATCCTCTGTAGTGATTTCTGACACTTACTATTTTTCTAGTTAACTAGTGGAGCTGTGTGGGTTCAGTTTAATGACGGGTCCCAGCTGGTCGTGCAGGCAGGAGTGTCTTCTATCAGTTACACATCACCAAGTGGCCAAACAACTAGGTAAGTTCTTACCGCGCTGGTGGAGATCCAGTCCTTTGCTGAGGTTTCTCTATACATTGAAGTAATGATTCAGTAAACGTACTGTTTTCACTTTGACAATGTTTATGTCGTTTAAACTGTTAATTATTCTTAGGAGTTTTTTAATAGTCTATGTAATGCAGTCTATAACCTACATGAATGCAGGGTAATTGGTATGGAAAATCCATTCCAAGTGGTTCAGATTCTTTGTAGCCTTATTCCACAGCCTTACCTGGTAGGTTGGCCCTTTTCAGAAATAAACAGACTTCTAAATTCAGAGTAATATACCTAAATGATTTATGTCAAAAACCATAGAAGCTAGAATTTTTTTAAAGAGATAACCATTTTTTCCCCTCAAATGAAAGGCTGTATTCTTATCTAATATAATTAATGTTTGAAACATGTTTTTGAATGTGTATGTTCATTCTGTATGAAAATACATGCCAGACACCATGCAAAAAAATGAGTCAGGCAATAGCAAAATCAAGCCATGGTTTGATTTCCACATTTCAAACAGTAACTTCCTAGAAAAGATATGGTGATATGTTGTTTCACCTCTTCCACATCGACAAAATGTTTTTAAGACTTTTTTCATTGGGGAAACAAAAAAGTCACTCAGGGCAAGATAGGGTGAAATGGGAGGGTAGGGCATGAGGTCAAGCTGAACCAGGAGATGGTGCTAATACATTAGCACCAGATTAGCATCGGAAGATGGTGCTAATACAACATGGTCCTTTATGAGAAGTGCTTATTGTAAAGGAGTTACTTGAGACAAATATAACTTTTGGATATCTACCAATTGCTTTTTTTGTTAAATGTGTACACGTGCAGTGGTATCATTTAAGGAACTACTCATGAAGTTAGGGGCTTTCTTTAGTAAGCTCTTTCAGATGCTCCAGAAAATGGAAGGATACAGATATATGAGGGGGGACCCCCCAAAAAAATAGATTTACCTTTTATAGGGTAGGCCCCTTGTAGTACAGGCTTATACCCTGCTAGGGGAATGTTGTAGGAACTCATCTGTATCAGTGTACCAGCTGGTGGTGGTGTGAGAGGCTGCGTTC
Organism: Micronycteris hirsuta; assembly: GCA_004026765.1. Classification (NCBI taxonomy): domain Eukaryota; kingdom Metazoa; phylum Chordata; class Mammalia; order Chiroptera; family Phyllostomidae; genus Micronycteris; species Micronycteris hirsuta. The sequence continues at coordinate 185,404 of PVJI01000843.1, forward strand.
AGCTTCTGTAAATTTTTTTGGAAGACTCTTCAGCGCTTTTGCCTATTTCACGATAGGTGATTTACCAGCACATCTGTCCATACCCTGATGAGTGTTCAGCATGACCTCATGCCCTACCCTCCCATTTCACCCTATCTTGCCCTGAGTGACTTTGTTTCCCCAATGAAAAAAGTCTTAAAAACATTTTGTCGATGTGGAGGAGGTGAAACAAAAAACGGCAGAAGCACTAAAGGGCATCAAAATTGGCAAGTTCTAAAACTGTTTTGAGCATTGGAAGAAATGTCTTGAGAGGTGCATTGCATCAAATGGAGAGTACTTTGGAGGTGACTGAAGTTTAAATAAGAAAGAATAAATACACAGTTTTTTTATAATTTTGGGTTTTTTGGAGTCCCCTCCATGTTCCAAAGATAAAAGTTCAGATTTATTTGATACAGTCATTTGGAAGTTGTTTAAAATTTGAATAGAAATGTATTCAACCTGTTTAGCCTATTATTTTTCTTTGATTAAGACCTGCAACTTAATAAGGAATCCAGATCTTCAAGTTGCTTTAGAAATTATAGAGCCAGTTTAAGTTTTTCAATCAATTTTCTTTTTATTATTTAAATACATTTTAGTCTATTTTGAAAGGAAACAAATTGGCTATGTGTAACTTGATTTAGGTATCTACTCTAATGAATAATTTTGTATAATTTTTCTGAGATACCTCTGCCAGTTGAACAATTTCTGAAAAGTGTAATGTGACTTTTGATATTCTCATATGAACCAAGTAATTAAGTAATGTTCTTGTCTTTTTTCTTTTGCTTCACTTAGATATGGAGAAAATGAAATATTACCAGAATACATCAAACAGAAATTACAGTGTCTTTCTTCCATCCTTTTGATGTTTTCTAGTCCAACTTCTAGTTTTCACTGATTAAAGCTCCTTTTAGATATATGTTTAATAAATAATGTTTTTGTTGGCTTTCAAGGAAAGTGACTTTTTCTTATTTAAAATAACTTCTTCAGAAAGCCTCTCTATATAAGAGAATTTTAATCTGGACCATAGTGTATGTATTCTAATGAGAGAACAAAGCAGAATGACTTAAGTCACTTACAAAATGTAGTGGTCATAGATTAAAATAGGACACCTAACTTTGCTCTTAACACATACACCCCCAAACTTACTGTGTTCATATATTTGTATTGAACAGTCTTTTAAAAGCAAAAATATAAATGGTGTGTGGTATATTTGTGCTTTTGTTGTTTTCCCTACTTCTCAGGCGTGTTGAATCATGAACAAAACATGCTGGAGTTTTTGAATTTTCAAACATGTAAATAATGTATATTTATGTTATAAGTAACATATGTAAACATGTATATGTTTTATATTTATTTTTGTAGTACCAGTTTCTGGTGAAGCATTTCTGCCAATGCATTTTATATAAAAGTGATAATAATAAATACTGTGATAAGTTACTTCATCTTTTGATTTATTTAATTACTTATTGTAAATTAAGTTACTAGTAAACTTGTTTTTAAATTTTGTTACCTGTTTGTTTAGAAAGATGCACTTAAATTTTAAAAATTAATTTTGCAGATGGTAAATAGTTTTTCTACCCTTACCTGAAAATATGTGTATATTTTAACACTAAAGAACTTAATGCAGTAAATTAACAAGGACTGCTTGATAGTGGGGCAGTCATGCTTAAATATGATATAGACTGTTTAATGTTTCCTGCTGATTTTTATAATCAGAAAAATTGTGGTGGCAATTAAGTTGATAGGAATACCCAATGACCCAATTATTCAACAGTGTTTTGAAACTTTTTGCCTAAGGCAAATGAGAAAAATAGTTTGTGACATAAATTGCAAAGTTAACATTAATAAGAAAAAGACAAATAACCCAGCAAAAGTCTGGACAAACGATATGAACAGATGATTCACAAAGGAAATCCATATAGTGACTCCAAAGAAGAAATGCAAAATTAAAACAAAATTATTTCCTTTTATCGGAGATAGATTAAAAATAATAAATGAGCAGGGCATTCTCATATGTTGATTAGTGTAAATGATAATCTAAAATCATATCTATTAGACTAGATAATCTAATCTAATATATATTTGGCAGTATCTATTAGAATTAACATGTTAATACATTGCTAACCCAACTTCGGTGAAGAAAATTATGTAGGCCTTAGGGGAAAAATACAGCAGAAATAAGAGTTTCCCTTTAAAAATGGAAACAATTAAAAGAATTCCTAGCCCTGGCTGGTGTAGCTCAGTGGAATGAGCGCGGGCTGGGAACCAGAGGGTCCTGGTTCGATTCCCAGTCAGGGCACATGCCTGGGTTGCAGGCCAGGTCCCCATGAGGGCCATTTGAGAGGCAACCATACATTGCTGTTTCTCTCCCTCTCTCCTTCCCTTCCCCTCTCTCTAAAAATAAATAAAAAATAAAATCTTAAAAAAAAAAAAGAATTCCTAGCTACATTTTGAAAAACTCAAATATTTTGCTTTGACAGAATTTAACTAGGTATATATTTTACAGTATCTTTGGGTCTTAATGTGTCTTTAAGTTTCAGGTATTTCTCTAATACATAACGTATAGCTAAATTTTGTTTTTTAATTCAATCTAAAAACCTTATTTGTTCACATTGTCATTTTTATTTTACTGTTTGACATTGCATTTCTATTACATTGATGTCTACCAACTTATTCTGTGCTTTCTACCTGTTTCCTTTTTTTCTTTCCTGCCTTTAATGACTTTGATTCTTTTTACCCATTTTCTTCACGAGAAGGGTATGGTGGTAGGTTATCAATAGGTAGTGTTTACAGGAGTATGACTATGACAATATTCACAACTGAATATATCCGTGTGCTTCGTGCTCCACCAACCTGGAGCCACGTGCTGCTTACCCACTTTCAATGCTAGGAGTGCTCAGTGGGTTCAGGTGTTGTCAGTCTCATCCCTCCTTTAAAAGTTCCTCACTCATTTTTCACCTAGTTTTAGCATTCATTGATGAGTGTTTGCTCAAAGCTGCTATTTGACTAGCAATAGGTATTTGCCTAATTCTATTATTCCATTTGTATTTATTAGCTTGGATTATTCTCTAAAAAATAACTCATCAATATTTGAGTACCCTGAAGTTTAGGTACAGGAAAGGCAGAACAGATGCTTGAGTCTTTATTTTCTAGTTTTCAGAATAAAGAATTAAGGCTCTAGCAACCTCCAAAGGTGACCAAGGAGTTTTAGTATCATTACGAACTCAGATTTTTACACACTTGATGTGTTTTAAAAATGGTACATATTATTGTCAGTGCTTTAATTGCTCTATTTTTGGCCAGTAGGAAGGAGTCCCTTCATTTGACTGTCCTCTGGCAAGACTCTAGGCTTTGATAGCACCCTTGCTTTCTGGCGCATGACGTCTCATTTCTACAAGGAGCCAGGATTCTTCTTAGAGACTATGTTACCTTAAATGCGTTCCCATTTCTGTTAAATAAAGTCCAAAATATTTAACATGTGCCCTGCTTCCTGATTTGATTTCACAAATGCATTATCTTTGTAAGTGGGAAACTGATCCCTTCAGTGCTCAAGTTATTAGTAGGGCCTGTGTTGGCTGGGTACAAGCAGCTTCGTCTGTTTCCCACGATGGTGCATATAATACTTTCTAGGTTGAGTGATATGAAAACAGCTGAGAGATGCAGGTGTAGTGGATAAATAGTGTATTTGTCAGCTCAGCAAACCTTTGGTGAAACATTCCCTTTTCCTTCTAGTTGTAAGTCTGTTTTGTCCATGTAATTGAGACGGGCCTCACAGGGTTCTTTCCCTTCTCACTCTCCCACACAGACAATGAATGCATGATCCAGGCCTAGGTGAATAGAGGGTTCCATCCTCTGCCCATCTGGTCAGTTCCAGGATGGGTACGTAAGCTAAACTTGGCTATTTGGAGCTTTTTCTGATCCTCTGCCTTAGCCATTTTTCTCTGAAACTGTGAGCTATACAGACAGATTCCTTTGACTTTCCTGTTCAGGACAGGTACCCTGTCATTCACCCTTAAAGCTCCCTGTACTGCTTTCATCGTCCTTCCCTCACGCTGAATCAGCTGTGTAACCGCTGATATCTGACTTTCCGTACCAGGGGCTTGTATTTTGTTTACTGCTCTATTCCCAACAATGTCATGGTGATTAAATATGTATTGAAAGCATGAATAAGTAACATTTTAAGGCTTATGGTAGATATATAATAATCTGTTAGAAAATGTACATTCACAAGGTAAAATACATTAAATTACAAATAAATCTGCAATAGTTAAAAATACCCAAAATATCCTCTTAAAATAATGTATTCTTGAGCAGATAGTTTATCCTCGTTTAAACGACAAATTACATACAGATTTATTTTACTTATGCAAGAGAAAAGTTTTGTATGAACTGGAGTTTATTTTAAATGTAGCCAAACTTAGGAAGGTAACATGAAGAAGTTTTGTGAAATTATAAATCCCTACAAAATATGACAATCACTCTTAACAAATTTAGTTTTCAAAACATCTTTTCTTAAATATATCCTACTTTTAGAAGTTTTTCATACCTTTGGGTTTCAACTTGTCCCACTTAACACCTCAACTATGTGATTTTTTTCCCTCAAACTTTACCTCCCTACTCTCGTCATCCCCATGTTACTTCCTCATCTTCTGTGCCAAGGTATGCACTGGTAGAATCCCCCAGAGAAGGCAGTGTTCTCAATAAAAATATGGTGGTCATTTTTGTGAGGGTATAATTTATCTGCAATATTATAAATTTTTAGAAGTTGGGAAACTTCTATGTCATATTCGTGCATGGAAACAGGCTAATCATTGAGCTAAGATAAGAGCCTGACAATGGGCACCAAATTATATTTGTCAAATACTTCCGCTACTCAGAGTCATTGGTACAGGTCACTTAATTTACTCTACAGTTAGCAATTAATTACCTGTTACTGCAAACTGGGCTGTTTTCCTCACTATGAAAACACAGTGGTTAAGAGTGTGGGCTCTGACGACAGACTGTTACTTAGACAAGTACTTTAGCTTTTCTGTGCCTCTACTCCCTCACCTGTAAAATGGAAATCATAATACCTTTAGTCTGTAAAACTGAGACTTAAACTGTACATTGCACATTACCTGGGATATGAACTCTATAAATCTTCACTAGCACCATTTTTTATCGTCATCATTATTTCTACCATGCACAGCACCTAGACCAAGGGTGGATTACAGCGCCCCAAAAAGGTAAGACAGGAGGAGCTGTGAAACATCAGGGAAAAGGGATCCCAGGATGTGACCGAAGAGCCAGAAAACTGGCTAATGTGCCGATGACTAGCTGAAGCAGGGTCTTGTTACGGGAGGTGGAGAGGAGTGAAAACAATCTCTAATATGTAGTCACAGGATTTCTGCCAGGTTCAGCCTTTTATTACAGCTGAAGAAGTTGGATTTGAGACAGCAGACCTCAGTAGCAAAAAAAGCCAAAACAATCCAATTAGAAAATGGGCAGAGGATCTGAAAAAGCATTTGCCAAAAGACGACACACAAATGGCCAACAGGTACGTTAAAAAGGTACTCCACATCACTCATCCTTGTGGAAATGCAAATCAAAACCATGATGAAATATCACCTTGCATCTGGTTCTTTGTGTGAATGTGTGTCTATATATATACATACATATTAGTTCATAATGGAGCATCATTCCACTAAGAAAGCAGATCCATTTGTGATGACATGGATGGAACCTGGGGGCATTATGCTAGGTATGATATCTCTTGTATGTGGAGTTAAAAGAGCTGAACAGTTAGAGGCAGAGAGCCGTCTGATGGTTGCCAGGGTCTGGGGATAGAGGGAATGTGGTGACGCTGGTCAAAGAGGACAGGCTTGCTGTTAGAAAATGACTAAGTTCTGGGGATCTCAGGCACAGCCTGGAGATTACAGCTAGTAATACTGTGTTATACAACTTAAAAGTTGCTAAGAGAGTAGATATAATATGTTCTTACCACAAAAAGGAAATGGTAATTATGTGATGTGATGGAGGTATTAGCTAATGCTATGACAATCATTTCACAGTCTGTAAGTGTATCAAATCAACATGTACACCTTAGACTTACACAGTGCTGTATGCCAATTATATCTCAATAAAGCTGGAAACAAACAACACAGAAGACACAGGGAGAATATACCCATCTACAAGCCAAGGAGAGAGGCCTCAGAAGAAACCAGCCAATACTTGATCTTGGACATCCTACCTCCAGAACTGTGAGAAATAAATTTCTGTTGTTCAAGCCAAAAACAAAACAAAACACAGTACCATAAACTTAGTGTAAAGTGCAGATCATAGTGTTTACTCTCAGATTTGAAAATATTGATAACTTACAGTGGAAAACATTTAGAAAAATATTTAGAAACATCTTTAGTTTTTTTGGTAGTACTAGTTACACATGCACGTATTTCTATACTAGTTCCTTTTATCAACACCCAACCTCGGTAGTGGTGGAGATGTGCACAGAGAGACCTTGTTCTTAAGGATACTCAGTAAACCGTAAGACGAAAGGCATCTTGCCTCGAGTATTTGCTAGAACTGACTGCGCGGGGCTGCCATCAGACTGTGAAGTTCTGCGGGTCCGAACAGCTGTGCAGACAGACGAAAACTGCTGTGCCGGCCCTGCCACAGCTAAGCAACGGGAAAAATAAATAAAGTGATCATTTTTCTTCAGAATTTAGGGAGTTGAAAATGCCAATAATTATAATAAACAGTTTGCTGTTCAGTATGTGTATACAATAACATACCTGGCTTATGTTTCTAAACTTACTAGCACTTGAAAGAAAAAAGTTTCCTACTACAGGCAGTAAAATCTATCTTGATCTCTTCATCCTCTTTATTGCTAAAATATTAGAATCATTCTTACTCATCTACTAAACTTAGGGGTTACTTAGTGAGATAAGACAGAAAGTGTATTAAAAATAACTTAAGGTAGGATGTCAGTCATGGTAAGTGGAAAAATTAAAGAGTCATTTGTTTCATAAGGAAACTTGATAGAATAGAAAATACATTTTTAAATAAAAAGTAGCTATCTTTGAATAAAAGTACCTCTATTTAGGTAAACAATTTCTATAGTTTCATTGTGTTATAGGTAATTCTTCCAAAACTCTTCTGCTGTTTCACTGCATAGATATTCTCTCATTATTTTAAATGATGCCTCTGCGGTTTGAATTAAAAATACAATTTCACATTTGTAGGCTATTTTTCATTCACCCATGAGTTCATGGAACCCCCAAGGAGGTGTTGAATGAAGCATATTTCTTTTCTGAGAAAAAGAAATTATGATCCAGAATGTTTTTTTATCTTACTATTCACAATTACTCATAGAGCTTCCTGTGTTACTCGACATATGTTCTTGCTGTTCAAAATACGCAAGACCCGGAGCCAAACTTCGGAAACTGACTCAGCATCGTCCAGCAGGGCCTTAGCGAAGGCAGTCCCATGCAGCAAGCACTTTCCATGCCGGTGTTAGTTAGCTAGGTAATTCTTGAATATTTCCGTGCCTTACAGAAAAAGCAACAAGTCTTCTGTAAACCACTCCCAAGAGTGTGATGGTGAGCACCACTATTCCACAAACCAGACTGAACGCCCATCGTGGGCCCCAGGAAGTGTACACTTGGCTGATGTACACAGGCCCAAGAATCCGCGCTGCACTTCCAGAAGCTGTTAACCAGCCCATGTACACACCCTGCGAGGTGGGGAAGAGAAGAAGCAGATTGATATTCAGGTTTAGTTACATTAAAAACAAGGGTGACACTGTGGGAAACTCATAGGAATCACTTTCTCCATCTTTTATTTGTGAATTAAATATAAAATGCCTCGCTATAAATAGAGCAAATAATGAACAATAAACTTATCTGATACAGTCAAGTTAGGAAAAATAAAAGTAGTGGAAAGGAACAAACTTTGTATCTGCTGAAGCCCTGGGAACCATAGAATTTATTAATTTACCTTTTAAGGCATTTTTTTTATACTTGCTGTCTTCCAAACACAGTGTTAGGTGCTTTACATACGTTGTTTCCAGTGTTCACAAATGCCTATGGGTGTCATCTCCATTTAACAAATGAGGAAGCTAAAGCTCAGAAATTCAAGTAACTCTGACAAGAGGTTTAAAGCCATGTTTGCCTGACCCTATGGTACCACCTTCCACTGCCCCACGTGCCGCTCCTCCGATTACTAAACCCGAAACTGGAACCCTTCAGGCTACCCAGGAACGTGCAGTGCAGCATTACTCTCAGTTGTGGTTTCCCAATTGTCGCCTAGTTTGAGAGTAAGTTTCAGAGCTTTATGCTTCAGATATTTTTTTCTGTGAAAATGATTTTGAGCTTATAATCTCTGAGTTCAAGAGATCTTTAAGTTCTTAGAGTACTTTTTGTTCAGTTTCAGCATACAAGTCCTGTAAGTACTTTTAAAAAGTTGTGGGCTTTTTAAAAATCAAAATGCTAAATATGATTTTAAAAAATCCCCCATGTCAGTTTGTGTGAACACAGAGAATGGTAGCACAGAATGTGGGTGCTTAGAAGCATATTTCACTTAATTGCAATGCCAGGGTAACTGACTTACCTGAGGCTGTGGTCCCAGAAGTTTTGAATATAATGTATAGGACATAACATTGCAGGATGGATAGCCTATTCCAATAAGCACAGTGGATGTGAAGAACTGGGCCAGATGGATCATGGGAGTGTGGAGGCACCAGGCTTGTTCAATTGGGCAACCAGTTGGTTCTTCACTGTGATCTCTTGGAAACTTCCAAAGAGTAACAATAATTTCCCCAAATGTGGTATTAGGGATTGAATTATTATGTAAATCTGTAAAAACAAATTTAGTATAGTGTATTATTTGTTAATTTTAGGTGAATAACAGAGACTAACATAGAATTATGTATGGCTGTACCTTCCCACTGTATTTTGGGAAACTGATTTCCCCAAGGTAACAAGATAAAGAAGCCAACCCATACAATGATGAGTCCTCCCAGGAGAATAGCACGCTCGCCAATCCTGTTGAAGAACAGAAACTCAGTAATTTAAAGATGAAACATTACATATATAACAGTTCATTACTTTTATCATTTTAAAAACTATAAATAAAATATTTTGATACTTTTAGTGATATACCAATTAGTATGAATACTAAATATAATTTCTTCCCACTAAAAGTAACCAGCTCTCTAACAACCAGCTCGCTTCAGGTCTGGGACAGAAAACTTGTAAGAGGAGCCTGGGGCATCAGTGACCACTAGGTCATGATAAAAGGACTCAGAGCCAACAGGCAGAAGCTGGCCCGAAACATGACACTGTGAACACCAGAAACAAAAGTAATGATAACAGACTGAAACACACAAAAATGTTATAATCTATGAATTCATTCTATACTGCCGTAAAATACTTTCGGTCACTTTTAGAGGATATTAGGGAACCAACTCTTTATTTTAAAAGTCAGTTACTAAGATAAAAGGAAAGAATCACCCTGTCTTTCCTATATATACTATACCTCAGGATAACCAGTTGGTGACGAATGTTCTCTTTATAGAAAATGTTATGGGAAATAAATAAATAGAATTAAAATTTCAGCATTTTGCAATGACCTATTAATGAATTAATAGGACCTAACAAATGTCATTGGCCACTAACATGATTAAAAGATAAATAAAACATACACTTCTCCTAATGTAAGCATACAACACCACCTATAGAATATTCCTGCCAAAAAAAATTGAACTCAAATCTCATCAAGCTTTTAGATCTAAGTACCAATTTTGGGGAAATATATTAGATACAGGAAAATGCTTTTTTAAAAAAATACCACAGGGATTCAATCAGTGAGATCCGCAATGTGGAAAACTACAAACATCCTGGATTCTTCAATTTGCAAAGGAAAAAGAACTCAGTGGAAAAGAAATAGATGAAAAGAGACTTAAGATACTCAAGAGCCTCAGTCAAGTGAGTAAGCTGTGAAACCAAAAAAAAAAAAAGTTGAAACAAAATTTGCATGCTCATGGATATTTGATTTTATTTAAAGTCACATAATTTTTTAGATGTGATACTGTCATCATTAGCTTTTAGAGATATACACTGAAATATTTATGGAAGACATGAAATGATGCTAGGATGAACTTCAAAAGAAGCCAGGTGTAGGGGGTAGGGAATGTGGAGTAGGTGGAGGTATAGATGAATCGAGATCATCCAAGTGTTTATCATTGTTGAAGCTGGGTAATGGATACTAGAGATTCAGCACATCATGTTTTCTACACCTCTGTATATGTTAGAAATTCTTCATAACAAAAGTGAAATACACAAACTAGACCAAAGGCTTCTTAAAACAAACCCAGTCCTGACCAGGTGACTCAGTTGTTTGGAGCATCATCCTGTACACCAAAAAGGTTGTGGGTTCAATCCCCTGTTGGGGCGGATACAGGAGGCAACCTATTGGTCTTTCTTTCTCTCCCCTCCCCCACTCCCCCACCAATCAATGAACCATATACTCGGGTGAGGATTAAGAAAATCTCCCTCTCTGTCTCCCTCCCTTCCCCTCTCTCTAAAATAAATAAAATCTTTAAAAAAAAGAAAGAAAGAAAATAAGAAATCCAAGCACTTCCCATCATGCTCAGAACACCAAGGCTTCACATCTTTCCAACCTGATCTGTTTTTCTCTCACTCTGCTCTAGCAAAACTGGCCCTCCTGCTTGTCCCTTAAACGCAAAGCTCAGTCTTCTCAGGGAGGAGAGTTCTAGGCGGCTGCAAGGCTGCTCCCTGACTTCACTCAGGTCTCCGCTTGGATGGAACCTGCTCAAGCATGCCTTCCTTGAGCGCTCTGTCAAAAGGACACTTCCCATCCCTTCTAACCCTGCCCTGCCACTCTAGTCTCTTCCTCTGTTCTGCTCCTCTGCATAGTACTTAGCACTACCTGACTTCCCCTTTGTACTGGCTTTCCCCCAATAGAATCCAAGCTCTTTGAAGGTATGGAATTGGACAATCGGTAAGAATGCCAGTTAGCAGGACCACTCTACTTCTGTAGCAAGATGTAATGCATCCACTACTATGTAACTGAATATGAGGTGGCGTCTCTGTCTCCATCTGTATCTTGGCCCTCCACTTGGCTCTATAAGAATCTTCATGGCATCCCCCACAGCACCTAACCCTACACACTAACTCAACATTCATTCATTGATTTTTAAACTTCATTAGAGTTCCAAAGTACTAAAGTATTTTAGGAATAATTAAGTTCCTACTTAAATAATTCCAACTTAAATAATTAAGTTGTTAGAACTGTCTAAATTCATCTACTAATGTCCCACCCCAGATTATATGAATGAACTAAATTTTATACAAGTATTTCCCCCAAAATGTATTATTTACAGTTGTACTTGACAAAATGCTTCTTTAGAAAAAGTGTTCTGTGGTCAAAGTTACAAAAAACTTTTAGAAGTGCTACATGCTGTATTTGTCATGATGGTGATAGAATATGTATATACTAAAGATGTAGAAGTTTTAGAGTAAAGAAGTTTAGTAATTTTAACCAGAATTTTCCAGTTTAACATTGAATCTTTGTTATATAACATATTACCATACAGCAGAACAATGTTTTATGAAATAGTTTGAGAATACTTTAGGTAAAATTACAAATGCTACATTAGAAGACATTTATTCACTTTGTAAATATCTTGCTTTACTAAATATGCCATGTTATAGAAATATGCTCTCTTAATGAACTTTAAATATGTTTTCAAATGTTCAAGAACTAAAAATAGAAAAGCTTTAAATTATTTTACTAATACATTCATTTACATTGTCAAATGTTTCATGTTAAACTTTTAAAATACAGACTTGGAACAAAACTGAAGACGCATAACTTACTTTTTGGAAAGTAATTTAATCCCCATGAAAACGACAATGGCCTCGACTCCAAGAGCAGCAAGAATTATCCCATCATATAACACAGCTTGTTCTCGAGTCCAGGCATACATATCCATTGTTAATGGAGTAAGGATGCTGAGAGAAACAAAAAAGAAATTATTTTATTTAAATCACAGTCGTTGTTACTTAAAGTTGATACAGAACTATTGACACATTTCAGAATTTGTTTCCCTTTTAACAATAACACCAAATTACATAAACAAAAATTTTAACACATTTTTAGCACATTTTTTTAAATCCTCACCTGAGGAAATAGTTATCGATTTGAGAGAGAGAGGAATGGAGAGTGAGCGAGAGAAACACCCATCAGTTAATTTCCATACGCGCTCTGACCAAGGATCGAACCCACAACCCTTTGGTGTTCGGATGACACCCTAACCAACTGAGCTGCCCAGACAGGGCTTTTGACACATTTTGATGTTACATGCACAGGCTACTAATTTTGAGTGTTAGTGTTTTTATTTTTTAACATTTAATTATAAAATAATATATCTACATTACAAAAAGTTTGATAAAAAAATAAAGCCAACCAAAACTACCACTCTACTATAACTAAATAATCCTGGTTATATTTTGATTTAAATTGGTCTCTTTTTAATGAAATTATGTTACTATTATTAGGTTATTAGAATCTTCAGGGATTTGTTTTCTTCAGTCTCTTTCATCCCTATCTTTGTACACATTTTTCACCCTACCTCTGAATGCCTCTTCCTTGACTGTCTCCTTCCTTGCCAATCTTCTTTTCCTACTTTGTCTCCTTTTGTTAACTAGCTACAAAATGGAATTGAAATTTATTTAAAGTATCATTCTTTTTTAAAGAATATTACCATTTTTTAATTTTAAAGATGAGCGATATGGAACATAGTTTGGCTGTTTCCCAATGAGTTAAACACAAAATTACCATATGATCCAGCAGTTCCACTTCGGGATATACACCTAAAAGAACTGAAAGAAGGGACTCAAACAGACACTTGTACACCAATATACGTTGCAGCATTATTCGCAATAACCAAAAGGTAGACATAACCCAAATGTCCATTGACAGATTCGTGGATAAACAAAATTGGTATATACATACAATGGAATATTATTCAGTCATAAAAATTCTGACTCATGCAACAACATGGATGAACCTTGTAAACATCATAATAAGTGAACTAAGCAAGACACAAAAGGACAAGTGTTGTACCATTCCACTTACACGAAGTACCTAACACAGGCAAGTTCATAGAGAAGGAGTAGAATACAGGTTACCGGGGGCTGGGTGAGGGGGAGTGGAGACTTATTGTTTCATGGGTGCAGAGCTTTTGTTTATAATTCTGAGGAGGTTCTGGAAATGGATAGTGGTGATGGTTGCACAACACTGTGAATATACTTAATGCCACTGGACTGTACAATTAAAAATAGTTAAGATGGTAAATTTTGTTATGTATATTCTACAATTTTTAATGCCCAAAAAGTCAGATGAGCTGAAACTTGCATATATGTCAATAATTTTAAAAGTTAAAAAAAAATCGAGCAAATCCACATGGACTAGCATAAAGATGTGACAGTGTATTGATAAGGGAATAACCAAATTGCCAATGATAATATCACATATTCTATGTTGGTTTAATACACATTAACACCCCCCAATGCTTATAGAAAAAGTGTTTGGAAAAACAAACATACTGAAGTATTAGCAGTGATTACGTCCAGGGAAAGGAAGGGTTGAAATATAGTTACAGTATTTGGGATATTTACAAGAATGTACTATATTTTATAATGGAAAGGCATTTTTTTTAAAGCCATATGATAACTAAGGTCAATAAAGCCTACGCAAGGCAGAGATTCTGTGATGCACTCGTGTTTTTCAGGATCAGGGTTTAAATAGAGTTAAAACTGCCAGAGTGAAGCCCATATCCATATGTAGGGAGTTATATAGCTTAAAGTTTAATCGTGACAAATTAAAGTTTTATAATTATATTTGTCATAAAACTCAGAAGAAAGGGGGAAGGACTAATGGAACATTCCTTTAAAAGGAAGTAGGATTACAGACAGAATTAACTACATTTAAATTAAAAAACATAAAACACTTTTTACATCATGACAAGAAAAATATATCTTACATAAAGTTTTTCAGAACATCTATGTGCCTGAGTAATATTGCATCAAGAGATACAAGTGTTTACATAATGTGATTTAGATGAAGACAGAATAAAACTTACGTTTCAAAAAGGGCAAAGATAAACAGGACCACGAAAAACAGAACGCTGGTAGTCACAACAGCAACTTGGTCAATGTTTCCTTGGGGAACCTGAACTTCATCTGTACTTGCTATAGTGAACAGGAGAAAAATTATATTACCTACCTGTGTTATTTTTATTATGACACAAAGTAGAAATTATATGTAGAAAATTCTATGACTAAACACTTCAAATCATTTTAGGCTTCAGAACAGTTTAAAAGTAACAGAATTTTTATAACAGAAATAATTTTTTAAGATTTTTATTTATTTACCTTTTAGAGAGAGGGGAATGGAGGGAGAAAATGAGGGAGAGAAACATCAATAGTGTGAGAGATACATCGAAGGGTTCCCTTTCACATGCCCCCAGCTGGGGACATGGCCCACAACTCAGACACGTGTCCTCACTGGGAATCAAACTGGTGACCTTTTGGTTCTCAGCCTGGCACTCTATCCAGTGAGCCACACCAGCCAGGGCAGAATTTAAAAGTAAAGTACCTTTTCCCAGGAAATATATTTCAATTCTGTTATCTACAGGAGATACTCTGATTGTCTATTTGATGTCTCTCAATCCCAAAGAGGAATGTATTTAACAGAATTCTATAAAATGATCTGATACTATATACATTTGCTTTAAGTTTCTGTTGCATGGTTTTTTTCTTTATCTTACCTAAATCTTAAATTTATGAGGATTTCATAAAGACCTGAAATAGTTTATTAAATCAGTTCTCAGTTCTATTATTCACTTCTATGAATATATATTTTATTTTGAATTTCAATGGTATGTGAAATTAGTACTACTAGTAAATATCCTTATTAACACAATTTTTAAAGTCCATATGTTACTTATATTTTTGCAAAGAAATATATTTTGCAGAGAACCATCAAGTTAGGAAAGTTATTCTAAATTAGGAAGACAAAAATGAGAGTATTGACTTATCTTGAACAATGTAGTTAAGCTACACACTCAGTACAAACTATTCCTGATATAAATGGAGAAGCATGAAGCCAAACTATTGGAGAGTTCCTTCTCCAATAATAAATAAGAATTGGAAATAGTCTGCTATACTTGGGGGCAAATAAGCAAGCACCTTGGACACTCAAATAGGGTCATGACTTCCCCTTCTGATCACACAAACAAAACTGTAGGAGACTGGTTCTTTGAAAATAAGACAAAGTGATTTTTAACAATGGTGTTAACCTTGCCAATTGTGAACACCTAATAGCTGATATGAATATGCCTTTTTTAAAAAAAATCAATTTAGGTAACTTTGAACTTCGAAGATCTGCCCTCAATCACTGTATTGTTCTCAGAAGCAAAATCTATGTAAATGCCAAACAGAATCATTAAAAACACTCTGATAACATTATAATAATTTAGTCAAATAGGTTAATAGTACCTTCTTCAAAATTAATATTTTTACACTGTCGTCCTATGTCATCCACACGGTGTTCTCTTAAAAAGAAAAAACAAAAATATTATATCCATGGTAGTGTGATAGAAAAATGGTTTAAATTTATTATAGGCGTTTATTTTTTCATATTCTAACAGTTTCTTTTACTGGCTTCTAAGTAATAACATTACTAGCAATGGGCCATAACAAATAAAATTTAAAAGATGCAAGTCATAAATCTTGTTATATTATCATGAAATTTTTTTAAAAATTCATCCAAAAGTATATGTGATCTACCTTAAACAGTATGTGAAGCTTTATAGTGATTTTCAACATTAGTTATAAATGTTTTTGGACTCTTGGAAAAAGCACCCCAAATAAATATAAAGTAATCACATTTTTGTAGTTTTATGAAATTTCTTGTAATAGATAAAAGATAGAGATACATTCGAATTAACCTCTGTGTTTAAGGTTGATACTAATCATTACTGTACTTAAAATGTTGCTTTCACGCTATTTCCCTACTTAGAATCCTAGAGTTAGTAAATCAAGAACAAACCTTGACTCTTCAAAGACCTCATAATCTGTTCTCATTTATCAGATTGTCTATTATTTTAGTTACGAATATGCGTATTAGCTAATCAAAAAATACGAACACAACTATAGATATCAAATACCACAGGAATACCATTATCCCCAGGAATAATTATCTGTACAGATACGCATACAGTACATAAACAATGATAGTCCTTATTTAATTTCACAATCTACAAAAGTAGTTTCATCATTTCTATCTACTTACCTTAATATAATAAGGATGAGAGTAATATTTAAAACTCCTAGGAAGGCACCAAGTAAAACGGGTGCTGTATACATGTTTATCTGAAGTTGTATAGTCTCCCATGTCACGCCCTTTTCTCCAATGAGTGCAAAACAGGTCTGAAAAACTTATTAAAATAAAATGTATAATAATAATGAATTATTATATGGAAGACAGACTAAAAAAATGTGAAAGATGTTTACCACAAAATTGGAAGTCACATCATGAAATCACTCATCTATATCATGCATCTCAAAAGAAGGAAGAAAATTGGTTCTGGAGGAGGGGGCAAAAAATTGACTTTTTATTAAAGCACAGATATGCATACAGTACATAAACAATATACAGTAAATCTGTGGTATTCAAATTTTATGGCATGGAATGACTAGGGGAAAAAAGGTCCAAAAAGTCTCCTTAGAGGGTCAATAATGAAAAAAAGATTGAGAAACACTGATGTATATGAATTCACAAAAGATTATATCGAAAGTTACTTGTCAGTAACTTCAGTTTTTTCCCCAATCTCCATAAGGAATATAAATTACACAACTTCTTCCATTAAATCAATTAAGAAAGCTTAATCAATTTCATTATAAGTATCACATTTTAAGTACTTTGATATATTACCGTGTATATGGTATTAAAATTATATACATTTAATATTTTAAATCTGGTTTTCCAGCAAAAATCAGATTGGAAGAATACTGGTTTGCTCTCTAGATTTAGATTCTGTAATCTGGCTCTTCAAAAAATTTAAATATAATTTTACGGTGAGCATTAAGTAAGATATTACACCTAAGGCACTTAGAACAGCATCCAGTACATACCTAGGAAATGTTCGTGCTTGCTGATGTGGTTATTTTTGGGAAAGTCATCTAATCTTTTCAGACTTACATTTACTCATCTCTAATATAAAACATTTAAATGAAATAATCTTGAAAATACTTTTTAAGTGGTCAAAATACTTACTGAGAACTAAGCGTATATCAGATACTGTGCTAGATACTGAGGGTAGAGTAGTAAATTACAAAGGGCCAGATTATGTCTACGTATTTCATATTATGGCAGTAGATCCAATTCTACATTTATATTTTACTTCCGAATACTAAAATGAAACATTAGATATTGATGAATGAATTAGATTCAAATCTGTTCAGCTTTTTCTTGGTTAAATAGAAGGAAGTAATGGAAATTGGGGTGATGGTACCATGTTGTAAAATAATGAAGTGATGATATTCATAGCTTCAATTTTCTTTTTTTTTTTTTAAGAATTTTTATTTATTTATTTTTAGACAGGGGAAAGGAGGAGGAGAGGGAGAGGGACATCCATGTGTGGTTCTCTCGTAGACCCCCTGCTGGGGACCTGGCCCACAACTCAGGCATGTGCCCTGACTGGAAACTGAACCTGAGACCCTTTGGGTCGCAGGCAAGCACTCAATCCACTGAGCCACACCAGCCAGGACACAGCTTCAGTTTTTAATCCATGAGCCAATTATATGGTTTCAATGTTACTATAGGTGTAAAAATTACTAATTTCTCAATTCGGCAAAAACTTGACTGGCCTTGGGGAAGTATTAAATATCATTACTATTTTTTTATACTCAGCTAAAGAGTGAAAGCTTTGGAAGAAGAAAAAAATACTAAGTCTTTTAAAAATTCTCTTATTTTCTTCAATCTTAGAAAAATCTTAAACTAATAGGCAAAGAGCAAAATGGTAAAGAACCTTCTATAACTTTCCTAAATCCTTCAGTCAATAAAAATTTGTCTCTAATAAATGGAAAAAGAGAGCAAGCTCTAGCAGATAGGTCAAACTAAATGATTATTTCACAGAGCATATATTTCGGAGTCAGAGATAGCATTAGATTTGAACCTTAGATTTCCTGTTTATTATCTGGCTGACATTGGAAATTTACTTAAATTGTCTACGTCTTGGTGCCCTAATTGTAAAAAGGGACTAATATACTTAACTTAGAGGACAGGAGTTAACATATACACAGGGTGGGACAAACGCAGGTTTACAGTTCTTCGTATGGAAAACAATTAGTAAATAAAAATACAAGAATAAACTCTCTGTGTTTCACATACAACTGTAAACTGCCTTTGCCCCCACCCTGTAAAGAGCCTGGCTTCACTGTTGGATCCAAAAATATTAGTTTCCCTCCCTTTCTCTTTAGCTGTGAGGTTTTATACTTGGATTTCATTTAACATTTGAACCTCAAAAATGTTCCCAACTCAAATTCAAGTAACGAGTTTGAAAAACACCTACCTGGACCTAGAATAAACCCTAATGCTTGGCATGCACTTATGTTTGCCATGGAACTTGTTCTTTCCTGAAGAGAAGTGGCACCAGCAACATATGATCTAACAACTGCCACGTTTCCTAAGGAAAGACACAATAAAAGAAAATATCCTTCAGTGGATAAAATTCAGCTTAATTTGTCTTTATGCAAAGGAAATATAGTATAGTCATGCTTCCTCTTTATGTTTACATAAAGCTTTGTATGTATGTTTACATACAAAACATGCTTATTAAGGAAGTACATCAAATAATAGAAACTACTACTTATAGTAATATGAAAACACAGTTAAATATTTAAATGATTAAAAATGGCATTTTAAGAATATTAAACAATTTTTCATCATTAAATACTGAGGAAGCACTGAGGAATGGCACACTACTGATTGCTACAACTATTTTTAAAAGATGTCACAAATGGCATGTTTAGACCTGTAACATAAGAAACAGTAAGAAATCCACTAATAACTCAAAAATTTACTGAGCACTTATGTACAAGACACTTTGCTAGGGGCCACAGAATACTATGAATAAGTCAAATTGTCTCTAATTACAAACATTTACTTTCTGATTGGTGATACAAGATAAAAGAAAACACAGCAACAGTACAAAACAGCTTACAGGCAAGGGGCAGGGTGGCCTAAGAAAGTTCATGGAAGATATGAAACTTGAGCTAAATCTTGAAGGATGAAGAACGATGGGAACCCAAGAGCGAAATTACAGGTAATGGGAACATCATGAGCAGAGGAAAAATGATAGGAAGGTATCTTCATGTTGACAATCACAGATCTACGTGTTGAACCAATGAGATATGAGACTGAGAAGGGGTGACATCGAGTGAGATTGGGCCATATATGTCAGGATGAATATGAATCTGACCAACCGAACATATACATACATACATACATAATTACCTGCTCCGAACCCCACCAATCCACGAGCAGCCAACATGTAGTATTTATTGTGATAAGCTGGGACGTGCACATATGCATAGAGGCAGTTGGCTACCACCGAAATGAAGATGGAGACAATGAGAGGTTCTTTTCTTGGTCTATAATTAGACCACAGACCAAATATAGGTGAAGCTACCATTTGACCAAGACTAAACGAAGCAATAACCCAACCCAAAAAACTTGCATCAGCTGTCTGATCAATCTGCAGAAAAAAGTACAATGATTTAAGAATTATTATCCAAGAAAAGTCAAGTTTAAAACATTAATACATTTTTCTAACCATGAAATATTTCCTATTTAAAAAATAAAACAATTCTACAAGTTTTTTAACACTATTATTTATAGTAAGTGATTTAGATTTCTGACATTACAATTAAATATGCTAACAATTCACTATATACAAGGAAAAATGCCTACAAAGCTTTCATCTTTTGGAATCATTATCAAAATACTTGGTTCATAAAAATATTGTTAAAAAATAATCATATTAACATTATAAAAATAATATGCCAGTCTTAATTCTTATAAATTCTAATAGTTTTCTTATCATATGGTTTTCAAGATAAAGTCTAACTTAGAAGCTAGCCACTCTCTCCCTAACTTCTTCTCTCTGCACACTTACCCCCTTCCCAATTCTAACTTCTAGCCAAGTAGAACTCTTTGCTTCTGGGCCTTTGCACAGGCTCCTCTACTGCCTTTTCCACCAGCAATACCTTCTACTTCCTGGCCCCCACCTTGCCTTCAGGTAACCAATTTCTTAAACTTAGCTCAGGTGTAACTGATTTTGGAAAGTCTTCCAGGTTCTCTTCAGTTTGGATTAGCAATATCCCTCTATCTCCCATGTCTGTCTGTGTCTGTGTGTATGTATGTCCATATGTCTGTCTCCTCTCTCCATCTCTCTCCCCGCCTCACCCCTACACACATACTTTTAGATCTTTACTCACTTATATTGTATGTATTTAGTTTAGCACATTTCAGTGAAAGTTGGATCTATATCTCCTCTAAAAAACAAACAAACAAAAACATGAACGCCCCAGTCAGTATGGCTTGGTTGGAGCGTCATCCCATAACTGAAAGGTTGCAGGTTCAATTCGGTCAGGGCACATACCTAGCTTTTGGGTTCAATCCCCAGTCTGGGCATGTTCAGGAGGCAACCAATTAATGGTTCTCTGTCTCTCTCTCACTCTCATCAATCTTTCTCTCTCCCTTCCTCTCTGTAAAAGCAATGAAAAAAATGTCCTTGGGTGAGGATTAAAATAAATTTTTTTAAAGCGCATGGTATTATTGTATTTCAAAACATTCTTCTCTAAACAGGTTAATCAACAAAGTTCTAGAAATCTTAATGCTTTTCTAGGGGAGCTGAGATATGAGTAGAGGTGTTCCAAGCCTCCTCAACTGTTTACTTATACATTATGGCTTATTCACTCACTTAATGGTCACCCAGTGCTCACTGTGACAACAGTAAACAGTTGCTGGCGTCAAGGAGTTCCCAAACCATGCTCTACTTACCTGGTTCTGAAAAGCCCTGTATTTGAGTAGCTGGGATTTAAAAAAAATAGTATGCTTTACTTCTTTATCTGTCAAATGAGGGTAACTTGGAGGATTTGTTAGAATTATTTGAGGCTACACATGTACAGTGCTTAGGGGCCATGGCAGCATATAATATTAGAGTATATAGTATTTAGAGTATGAATATACTCTAAAGTATGAATATACTCTAAATACTATAGCATATAGTATTTAGAGTATGAATGTTATGTGGATCAAATAAAACCCAGTATTTCTTAGCATATTGTTTCTACTAATATGCCACTTTTATTGTGTTTTATTGTAACTCATGCATGAATATTCCCAATGTCCCCCTAGGCCTATAACCTACCATTCCAATTCAAAATCTGGATTTCAGTCCCACCTCTGGGTAACACAGCCAAAAGAATAATTTGCTGATGGCTGTCTATCAGCTAGGGTCAGAAGTACAATTGAGATTTGTAGTGGTGCCAAATTCCTTTGGAAAATTTACTCAGTATTGTTTGTTTTCTGCAGGTTTTGGCCTGGCTTTGTATCCTTCTCAGCAGATGGATAGCTAAGCTAAGTAATATGGTAACATACTATCCTCAAAAAGATAGTAGCCTTAAATTAAGAATTAAAATTTTTAAGGTAGTAAGTAACATAGTACTGTGGTTAAAAGTCAAATTTTGGTTTCAGATAGGCTTGGCTCTGCCATTTTGTAGCTGTGTGACCTTGGGCAAGTTACCTAACTTCTCTAAATTTCTTCACCTGTCAAATAGGAGTGACAAGTACTTCCCAGGGTTATTATGAAGATCAAAAGATAATTTAGGTGAAAAGTTTAGTATTGTATCTGCCACCCAGTGAACTCTCAGTATTATTATGAAATTATTTGAGAAAATTGTTTTTATTTTTATTTATTGATTGATTTTAGAGAGAGAGAGGGAGAGAGAGAGGCATTGATTTGTTGTGCCACTTATTTGTGCATTCATTGGTTGATTCTTACATGTGCCCTGACTGGGGATGGAACCGGCAACCCTGGTATATTAGGACAATGCTCTAACCAACTGAGCTATCCAACCAGGATGAGAAAATTAATCAAGTGTTTTTGCTGAAAATTTTTTTTGTATTACTAAAGAACTAGTTGTAAGTTCATGTACTCACTACATTTACTTTTGAAGAGCTTTCAAATATCTGGAGAAAGGAGTAAACCTTTTCAAAATTTAACATATTGGACTGAGTTGATCTATTACAAATACCTTTTTTTGAGAAGTCTGAGGTTAATTAGACTAGATACAGGGATCATACAAATTAAAAATTGTGATACATGGGAATATATTTTCAGCAAAGTATCTGTTGCTCTAGAGTTGTTAAATATTGTTTCAATTCCAATAACTCTGTTAGTATGGAAAGAATTTTTAGTGTCATGGGTAATTTTTTAATTAATTTCAAAATAACAATGCAAATGTGACACTAAATCTAGTTTAGATTTTTTTTTAAATTGGAGAAGTAGTATTGATGGGCTGTAAAAGTATCTACTAAGCAGGTGTCCACGCCTGTGCATTGGCCTGGGACTCTCCAGGCGCAACCCTAGTTTCCTGGCGCAGCGCTCCTTTCACTTCAAGAGTGCTCTGGTTCACAGAATAAAGCACACAATCACCTTACTTATAAGCCTCTTTTGAGGAATTATTATCTTGAGTTATTCTAGTAAAGATTAAATCATAGAATATCAGAGATTCTAGAAAACTCTTAACTACCTAGGGTTAATACTACCAAAGCAACTGAAGAGAAGAATAGATTGAAGTGTACAGACCTTTTGGAGATATGGCCATATTGACATTATCACAACAGAAAATCCTGTAAGAGGCAAACTCTGTTATTCATTCTTCCAATGATTTCATTACTATTTATAGATACAATTTTTTTAACTATAGCATGGATTCAAAATATAATTCTGAAATTACAAATTTATGCCCCAAAATGTCTACTTTATCAAACAATGTTGTTTTATGCTTGAAAAGAAAATATAAGTATAGTCCCTAGCCATAATTAACATAATAAAAGCCAAGTACCTATTTTTCCTTACTCACAAAGCTTTACTATAAATGGAAATTACTGAAAGCTTTAGGTTTTTATAGCAGAATCTGTGTTGTTTGGGAGAAATAATTAACTGTAGGAAAGACTGGGGAGAAATAAAATGATTATCTAAAGGTGGCAATGGTTATAAAGAACCAGGATACTTCAAAGATCCTATAACACTATTCATTATTTCTGTTAGGCATTATTGATTGAGGGCTATAATGATAAACTCCAATCTATTTGTCAATTTTAAACATTAGGCACATCCAGTCAAAATTTCAAAAAGTTTCTTTTTAAAAAGAAGCTTTATTAAGATACAATTTACACATACATTTAAAGTATACAAGTAAGTGATTTTTAGTATAATCACAAATATGTGAAACCATCACCAAAGTCGATTTTAGAACATTCCAGTAACCTCAAAAAGAAACCCTGAGCCCTTTAGCTATTACTCTGCCACCCTCTGGAATGGTCAAATTCATTGAAACTGAAAGGAGAATGGTCGTTCCCAGGGGCTAGGAGGAGGGGGAAATGAGTTGTTGTTTAATGGGCAAAGAGTTTCAGTTTTGAAAGACAAAAATACTCTGGATATAGGTTACACAAAGATATAGATACACTTAATACTTCTGGTCTTAGATACAGTTAAAGATGATAAATCTTACATTATGTGGTTTTTACCACAATAAGAAGTTTTTTTAATTTAAATATTATAATGTATTTAATATGAATTTTTAAAATTATGTGTCTTGTAATACTTACCTACACTGCTGAGAAACATAGTAAGATACAGAATCCTAATAGATCTCCATCGGCTCTTATAATGCTCTTCAGTTTCTGTAATATCCCATTCTCTAGGTGTAAAGAAGAAAGAAGTAGTACAAAACTATCTCATTATATGTAGATCTTTCTGTGACACATTTTTATTTTCTCTCTCCTAAAGTCAGGGAAAATGTATGCTAGAGGTATAATTTACAAATAATTGGTTTTTGCTATTACTAATCCTTGTATGAATAAGCTTTATTTCTTTGAATTTCCATGGGTTGTATTTATGCATCATTGTACAAATTTATCATTCAAAAGAATGTTGAAATTTGTTAAACTGACAAAATGAATAAAAGTTTATCAAAATAAATCAAATAGCTTCAATAAATTAATAAAGCTTCGACAATTAGATCTCCCACAGGTGGGATATACAACTACTAAAGATGTACATTAGTACATCTACTCTATTACATTACTTTAGCACTGATATTAACTGTAATCTCAAGATAAAATTTCATTACATATACTGTTTCACAAATCGGGGACCAGAGATATACATTTTCCAACGAATTTCAAAGTGGTTAAAATAAGGTTTATTGCTTAAGAGGGACAAATGAGCAAAAATTAACGTAGATAGCTTTAACTGTATACTAGTTAATTGATAATATGTTTCAAACAAAATGATACTTAACTCTGTTTTCCTAAGGGCAAAAATACGTACTTGAACAGCAAGAGACAAACAATTCTGAATTACTGTCCATAAAGGTGCAAAACAATCATAATTATAAGGATCAAAATACACTTCATCTCTTAAATGCTAAAAATAAATTACTCTTTTATTTATAAATTTGGCATAGGACAAAGGAGAATCCATTTCAGACAAGTTTACTTGGCACAAAGAATCAGGCAATTAGGTCAATACTAAGGGCTGTGTTTTCAAGTAACAATTATAACCATCATTTCGGAATTTTTGTCAATGTGCGAAGTGATCAGCTCTGTAAAAGGCCAAGTGCAGAATGGCTTGGCGGCTGCACTTGCAGAGTCAACGTCTAAGAGACAAAACGAGTGTCTCCCACACCTTCACCGGAACCCGCCGGCTCACGCATAAACTTCCGCCCTTTCTCAGCGGTGGGAGATCAACTTCCGGTCTAGCGCCACCGACCACCGGCTCCCGCCGCCCGGGGACAACCTTGTTCTGCCCAGTATGGAACCAGTCCCAATAGCGCACGAAAGGGTGCTTTCCCCCCAACATCCGCTCACCTGCTTCCGGGTGTGCGGTCGCCTAAGAGCGGCTCCTCCTCAGACTCGGTCCCTAGGCCCGCCATAGTTATAGCACCCACAGGAGCTGTGAGGCTAACTCTCGCGACATCTACTGCTCCACATACTATTCACCCAAAGCTGTCAAACAAGTGCGCTTTTCCAGCCAAGTGCGCTTGCGCAGAGCGTGAGGGCTCTGGGGCGGGGCTCTGTGTCCTAGTCCACCTCCTTCTCCGGGGACTGCGTGGTGAAGAGCGTGGGAGGGCTTAGGGGCGTGCCCAAACGGCCACCCCGCCCAGGTTCTTGGATTTCCTTGGGCTCCTGTCTGAAGCCCGAGCTTCTGCGTTCCTGGAAAGGCTACTGTGCCCGCGGTGGCAGCTCGGAGAGAAGGAGTGTCCCGGGAGGCACGGCAGTGGCAGTGCTGGGAAACGGCCGGTTGAACAGCAGGCACCGGCGACCGGCCAGTAAGTCGTACTCGCGGGTCCAAGCCGCGCTCCTCGAGCCTCTCGACGTGCCGTGTACGTGCCGTTTGTCAGGGACTGGGGTCACACGGCCGGGCTGGAGACCCGGGGGTCCGGTGCGCGGGGTGAGGCTGGTGTCGGGGCGTGCTCTGGCCGGCCCAGGTGAGGTGGGTTGGCGCGCGGTCCTTTACCCCCCTGGAAAATTGAAGGGGCTGCGCGCTCTTTTTCTCACTCGGCTAACTACAAAGGCAGCGCACCGACAGTGCCTAGTTAGGGCCTGGATGGGGTCCAGCCCCTATTAATTTCCAGATCCCTAAATCCGCATCCCCCCGCCGCCTTCGCCGACTGGGGTCTTCCTCAAAGCCTGCTGCTGTGACCTGGGGTTAGAAAAGGCACAGCAGCAGCTTAGCAACGACCAGGTCTTTTCATCACAAGAAAAATGACATTTTTAGAAAATATGTTCTGGGCCCCCCTCCCACTCCCCGCCCCAGTAGATCTTGATGTTGTGTCCTTCCTGGTGTTAACATATTAACATCTTACCCTTGCAAGTAGGCTTGTGAGCTAATTGGTAGCTGTGGTCATGTGTATCATAATTATTGTGTTGTTAGTACTGTTCTCATGTGATTTCATTTGATCACACTGTCCTGTGCCACTTTTCTATTTTACACAGAAGTAAGGTCCAGAGAAGTTACTAACTTACCCAGAATCACTCGGTCTGGTAGTGGCAGAGTTGGTCCCAATTTCAGTTCTTTTCGATCCATATTTCTGAGCACTTACCCTATGTCGGGCCCTGTGCTAGTAGTGCGTGCCATCAGTTCTGGTCTTTGTCTTGTCTGTGACCTTTGGTGTATCCTGTCAGACACATTCCACCGGTGAACGGTGAAACTTGTCATGTGTTTTCTCTTAGTTCAGAATTATCTTCTGAATCCAGAACTAACATTTTGTACTTGGATTCAGTCTCGCAAATTTGTTTGATAATAGTTAGCAGAAACATGTCAGATTCCTATGATTGGTCCCAAGAAAGTACATAGGTTAAAAAAATTTTTTTTTTTTTTGCTATAATGTTTCTTTACTGTATTGTCAGCTTCTTTTTTAATCCCCGGAGTCTAGTACAGTGTTTGGCAAGTGTGCGTGTGTGTGTGTGTGTGTGTGTGTGTGTGTTTACACAGGGATTTTTAACCTGTATTGCACCAAGCAGAATGGTTGTTGCTTGTTGAATGAATGCTTATAGAGTTACCTTATTTCATCCCTATAACAATCCTTGGAGTGGGGTTGTCTCAAGCAGTTAAGGAATTTGAAAGCATGGACATTAAGTAACATACCTAGGGTCACACAGGGAATAAGCAGCTAATAAGCAACAGAGCTAGAATCCAAGAAATAGAGGACTTATGACTGAAAGCCTGTACTTTTCACCACCAGCCTTCCTGTGAAAAGAATGTGAAGAATCTTTTCCATTATCTTTTAAAATATATCAGAACAGGTATAAAATCAATTTTATATAAGCAAAGTAATTTGCTATTATGTATCCGGCCGGGTATTATTTCCCTTTTATAGGTTAAGGTGGCTTACTCAAGGTCACACAGCTAGTAGAAGAACCCAGGCCTTCTGACTGTGCTATTTTCCATTGCTGCCTCCAAGTGATGACTTTGGATCACAAAACCACGTGGAATGGAGCTCACAGAAACCTGGTGAAATCTAAGTAACCCCTGTGTGTTGTACCAATTTTTTTTTTAAATGCAAGAAAAAATTATTTCTTAGGAATACGCATAGCACCCCAAAAAAGTAAACCACTTTTAGAAATCTTTTAAAAAGGTATTTTTAAAAGTCCATGGAAAAAAGGAGCTAAATTTGAAAAGAGATTAGATTATTTGCTGAATGTTTCACATAGGATGAGACAGTCCATCCGATGGGTTTCCTTAGATGACCGCTTAAAATAGATACGCAGCCCTCTAAACAAATGAACAAATAAACTGCCAATTTTCCTACTCTTCTCCTGTATAAGACTAAAAAAATTAGATTTCTTGAGGTAAACTAGTAGATTTTAATAGTGGATATCTGGGGTATCTAAACTCTTATTGCTACTTAAACTTATATTGAAAATAAGTAATTTAAAAATAAAGATATAAGATAAAAATTAGGTCTCTATTTTTGTGGAGTAAAATTGTACATGGTGGTGTTTTTCTAAAAACTCATTTGTGATTTTTGAGGTCTGTATCAACTATATGAAGATAAAAGTCCAGAAAAAATTAGAGTTGCATTGTTTAAATGCTTAAGTACCAAAGTGATAGGAGATAAAAGTACTAGATGGCGTAGGAACTGCTGAGTGCCACGAGCAATAGAGCTAATTTTTAGGAAAGACTTTTAATTCTTTGGCACTGTGCAAGAATTTCTATTTTTGTTTCACTTGCTTTTCCCTGTCTTGTTGGCTGTATAAATGTATAGGCGACAGCTATGTCAGTCTGTCCTGATACAGACTTCAAAAGTGGGTACTGTTTCCGCAGGAGCTCACTAGTGTCACACTAGCCCGACGCAGGGGCTTTAAGGATCTGGTGTGGCTCCAGATGGTGCCTCCTAAGGTAAATTGGAATTGTCTTTACCCTGGGCTTGGATTATTATCTCTTTATGGTGGCACTGGATAGTGGCTAGCCCTGCCCAGAAAAATCTACGTAATTAGAGTGTCCCAGAAGACCTGGTCTTTATACATTGTTCTTGGGACTGAAGTGGGATTTAAGAAGATCTGTGTAAGTTAAGTGTGTATTTGATTTGCTCTCTGTTCCTCCTGGTCATTTATTTGCTGGCATGTAAGTACAGCAGGGGATGTGCTGGCTCTTGATTTGGAGTGCTGAGTCTGATGACCTGTATTACATGGAGTTAAGGTGATTGGGAAAGCTTTTCTAGTATAGGGGTGAAAGTTAGAAATGACTAAACAATTTTCTAGTAGTTTACAAAACATTTGAAGAGTTCATTGTTCTCAGGTTCTTTCCTATTTCCCTTATAACCTCCTGCTTTTATGTTTGTCTTTCTTGTTTTTATCTATTACCAACCTAAAAGAATATTGTCTAGAAAAATGGGATGTCTCACAACCAGTTTAGTATGTCTTACTATAAAATATAAGTGTTGCAATTTGGGTTTGTTTTTTTTTTTAAACTAATGTGGAATCTGCTTATTGCTGTTGATGCTGTTGATGCTGTTGATGTTGCAAAGGAAGACATTGACCCCCTTCCTTTTCCTGCCTCTATAAGAAAAATAAGTGGCCTGTAATACTTCCAAAAGACAATGAAGTCCTGTATTCTAATGACATGCCACCGTTCTACTGCAGTTTAATAAATGTACACAAAAATGTATCAGCGATATTTTTTAACAATTCCAGAATGACCCAAGGAGTGAAATAATTAAAAGCATCATTCATGTCTCAGAATTATCTTTTCTTATGCTATAGAGTCCCACTGAATAGAGTTACATACTTAAATTTACTTTTTAAAAAAGTGGGGGTTGGCTTCCTAATTGTGATGTGGAGCACTCGTACATAATTTTGGTAATTGGGTAAAGAATAAACTGTTCCATTTTCACCTGGCATACTTCAGTTCAGCTCTGGCACTGATCACTCCCAGATCAACACTGCAGGAGGTAGTGCAGATCCCACAAGGTAAGGGCTCAGTCCTTCAGGGGCCATTACTTCCGATGCCAGCCACGCTCTGACTTGACTATAGATTGGGGGTTCCTGTGCCTCCTGTGGATTGATAATTTGCTGGAACATCCATAGAACTCAGGGGACCACTATGTATACGATTACAGCTTTATTACAAAGGATACAACTTAGGAGTTCACTTTGTTGTAGTTGTTGCTGTTTAAGTAAAAGTTTTATAAAGTGAAATATAACTTAAAAGTGTACAAGTTATAAGTATAACTTGATTCATTTCCACAAAATGAACAACCTATGTTTTATATGATGAGGATTGCAGTTAAAGTTGCTTGCAAGGAGCAGGAAAGACCACATTTTTTAAAAAATCAAAATTTTTATGGTCTTCCAAGCTTAATCAGACAAGTAGAAGATATGTGAACACAAAAAGGGAGATGTGAAAAAAATGTGACCTGCTGAAATAATGTAGGGGGCTCCGGAGAACCTGCAAGCTAAATATGCACCCTGACCAGGAATCAAACCCGCAACCCTTTGGTGCAGGGGACAGCGCTCCAACCAACTGAGCCACCTGGCCAGGGCAAGAGATAAGTATTCTTAAAACTCATTGATGGAAACGTAGGCTTCCATTTTTTATTTTTTAATTAGAATAAACCCTGAACCTGAATCAGGTTTTTCCCAAAAATCAAAACTACACCCTTCAATTTGAAAAGACAGAGGTAAATACTAAAAAACAAAACAAACAAAAACTTTGGAACTACTTGGGAAAGATGGATAAGTGGTACATAGGCAGTAGCATTAATTATTACTTTTCCTGCACTGGAGTGTCTCAGACAGTGTTTATAGTAGTTAGATCTTAAGCTGTGTGCCTGGGATTCAGTCTCAGTTCTGCCTCCCAATTGCTGTATGACCTTAGGTAAATCATCAATCCTCTCTGTGCCTCAGTTTCCTCATCTTAGGGTAATTGATCCTTCTTTATAAAGTTATTGGAGGGTTTAAATGAGAATGTGTGCTTGTGTGTATGTGTGTGTAATTTTCTGAACGGTTCCTGGCAAATAATACAGTACTGTATAACTGTTAGTCACTGCATTTTTGTTTGTTCTTTTTCTTTTTTTTCTTCTAGCCACTATTAATTATCCAACAAACATTGAGTGTTTCTGTCAGTCACTGTGCTGTGGATGGGAAGTTCCTGCACTTGAGGAATTCACTTTAGTGAAGCTGAGGGATCTATTTCATCTTCTTTATTTTCATCCCAGTTCTTCTTTTCTGTATCTCGTGTCTTATTTCCAAAAGAATAAATTCAGGCTTCATAGTTCAATCTCAATATTTAATTATCCTTCCCAGCTTTATTGAGATATGATTGATACATATCATTGTATTAGTTTAAGGTATATAAAATGATGATTGGATGTATGTATGTATCGTGAAATGATTACTGCAGTATGTTTAGTTACACTGAACTTGGAACTTTTTCCTTGTGGTGAGTACTATTAGGATCTATAAGATAAATAAGTGCTGGGGATATAATTTATAGCATGGTCACTATAGTTAGCAGTACTGTATTAGATATTTAAAAGTTGCTAAGAGAGTGGACCAATCTTTAATTTTTACCTGATATTTAAAGAGAAGGTTAGAAAACTCACCTGCTGCATAAAATAAAATATTTTAAAGTAATTTCAATTCTACTTCATAGATGTTTGTTTACGACTGATGGGTGTGAGCAAGCTAGATGTTCTATACCGGAGACTTCTCCTCACAAAACTTTTTATCAGAGGATGGGGAAGGCCAGAAGATCTTAAGAGGTAAGTGTTTTTTCTGAATGCTTGTTCTGACTTTGTTTTAGTAAACTTTTAAACTTTTATTTCGGCCATGGCTGGGCATCTCAGTTAGAGTGTTGTCCCAATACGTCAAGGTTAGACGTTAGATCCCTAGTCAGAGCACATCCAAGAATTGATCAATGAATGCACAAACAAGAGGAACAACAAATCAGTGTTTTTCTTTTTCTTTCTCCCTCCCTCTCTCTCTCTTCCTTTCTTCCTCTCCCTTCTTTCTCTCTCTCAAATCAATTTTTAAAAAGAACAAAAATAAATAAATAAAATTTTATTTCACATTTAAACTCCTTCAAGATATATATATGAAAACTAAACAGTGAACAATATAAAAATAAAAGTATTTACTTTTCTTTCTTTAATTATTTATTATTTTAACTCATAAATTGAACTATTTTAAAAGTAATTCAGTTATAAAAAATAAAGAGCTCTTGGAAACACAAACTAGATTTTTAACTTTAATAATTTTTTTAATGATTTTATTTATTTATTTTTAGAGAGAGGGAGAAAGAGAGAAACATCAATGTGTGGTTGCCTCTTGGGTGCCCCCTACTGGGGACCTGGCCTACAACCCAGGCGTGTGCCTTGACTGGGAATCGAACCTGTGACCGTTTGGTTTACAGGCCGGCACTCAATCTACTGAGTCACGCCAGCTAGGGCCTTAACTTTAATAATTTTTAAGTTGATTAGAGTTTCCAGGGACTGAGCCTTCTTGGGTAAATTGAATTTGTAAAGACTACAAAGCTGGGATATACTGTAGCTCATGGGAATATCTGACTTAAGAAAATAAATTTTTAAATTTTGCATCTTTAATTTTGAGTCATATATGTTAATTACTTTCTGAACAATGATATTTCTCACATTTTTTATGAGGTAAAATGGCCAGCTTTCAAAAAATAAGAACCTAATTTTTTCTTTGATGATTAAAACTAAATTTTAACATGTTTTATGAACTGGACTTGCTAATTTTTATTCACTATTCATCAGTCTCAACATATGGCTATACTGAATTTTTTCCTTTTTCCCCTTACCATAACAGACTCTTTGAATTCAGAAAGATAATTGGAAATCGAGAAAAATGTCAGAATCTGGTTTCAAGTGATTATCCAGTATACATTGATAAGGTATGCAAATAAAATAAATACAATTATAGAAATTCTGCTTTAACGGTACATACGTGGCAAGAATAGATTGAATGTTAAGAGTATAATAACTAAACATTAAAACATGAATACAATATAGATTTTTTCATTTAATATTTTTAAAATGCTGTATGTGTTCTAACAGGATGCTTATAGTAGCTATGTTCATTTATATTTGGGAGCATATACTTGCCAAAATACAAGAAAGAAAACGTTTAGGGCTGGATCTTTTTGAGCCTCATTTTTTATCTTTATAAGGGTTAAAGAAAATTTTCAATATTTCAGAAAAAGTGGAAGTAACACAGGAAATTACTCTAGTTGGAGATTTACTACATGAGACATTATTAGCAAAAACAACTGTTAAATAACATCAAGAAGTAGCATGGGGTATAGTTAATTGCTGAGAGAATGGTAGAAAGAAAAATGCTGTAAAATTAGAGAAGATGAGAAAATATACAGCAGGCCTTTCAATAATGTCATTTTGTTATAATGTTATGAGATTGTAGGAATTTAACTCTTGTTTATATCAATTCGCCTGTGGTAAAATGGGTTTCCTTATATATTGTTTTGCTTAAAGTCATAGAACCTATCCATGACATTAAGTGAGGACCTACTGTATTTGAAATAGGTTTGCTTTTAAGCAACCACATGATTTCTATAAAATCTTTCTAGGTTTATACTTTTGGGGAAGTGTCACAAATGGGCGGGCTTCACACCCTCATTGCCCTCAACCAAAGTAGTTCTACTTTCATCTCTTTTATATACTGAATATGTTTAGAAGATTTCAGTTTTTGTACCTGGCTTATTTCACTTAGCAAAGTTTCATGATTCATTGAAGCGTGTACCAGTATGTAATTCTTTTTTATGGCTGAATCATATGGATATATGGCATTTTACTTACCCATTTATCAGTTGATGGACATTTGAGTTGTTTCTGCTTTTTTGACTATTGTGAATAATAATGTATGAACATTCTTGTACAAATATTTTCTTGGATATATGCTTTTAATTCTTTGGATATGTATTGAGGCGTGAAGTTGTTGGCTGATACGGTAACTCTGTTTAATCTTTTAGTGAACGGCAGCTGTTTTTCCAAAGTGCGCCACTTTACATCCAATTTCTCCACATTCTCATTAATTTTGTACTTCTCCTAGCCGTCCTAATGTGTGTAAAGTGTATTTTTTGTGTGTGATTTTGCGATGTTTTTCTCTACTGGCCAGTGATGAGCATTTTATGTGCTTTTTGGCCATTGTGTATCTTTTGGGGGGAAATATTTGTGAAATACCTGGTCTGTTTTTAATTGAGTTTTTCGTCTTTTTACCATTGAGTTGTAGCTTGCTTAAGTTTTAAATCTATATTATGTATGGCTCTATTCTTTTTTTTTTTTAATTATTTTATTGTTGTTCACTTACAGTTGTCTGCCTTTACCCCCACCCCCAACCCCAGGCAAACCCACCTCCCTCCCTTGCTTCCACCCTCCCCCTTGGTTTTGTCCATGTGTCCTTTATAGCAGTTCCTGAATACCCTTGTCCCCATTATCCCCTTCCCCCTCCCCTCTGGGTACTGCCAGATTGTTCTAAATTTCAATGTCTTTGGTTATAATTTGTTTCTCTGGTTGTATTTTGCTTGCTTACCTCACAAGCGTCTTGGCTGTGGCTGATCTGAGTTCCCCAGTAGCTGATCTGGCCTTGGTGCCTTCTCTCATGAGTCCTTATATAAAACCCCTTAACATTTCATATAGTAAAGGCTGCATGATGATGTACTCCTTGAACTTGACCTTATCTGAGGAGCACTTTATCTGCCCTTCCATTCTAAATGACAGTTTTGCTGGACAGATTATTCTTGGTTGTAGGTCCTTGCTTTTCATGATTTGAAGTATTTCTCTACAGCCCCTTCTTGCTTGGAAGGTCTCCTTAGAGAAATCCGCTGACAGTCTTATGGGAATTCCTTTGTAGGTAACTGTCTCCTTTTCTCTTGCTGCTTGTAAGATTCTTTCCTTATTCTTGACCTTGGGTAATGTTCTTATGATGTGCCTTGGTGTGTTCCTCTTTGGGTCCCGCTTCTTTGGGGTTCTCTGAGCTTCTTGGATTTCCAGGAAGCCTATTTCCTTTGCCAGATTTGGGAAGTTCTCGTTCATTATCTGTTCAAAAATACATTCAATTTCTTGGTGTTCCTCTTGTCCTTCTGGCAGCCCTATGATCCGGATGTTGGGTTGTTTACAAATGTCTCTGAGGTTCCTGAGTCCCTCCTCATTTTTTTGAATTCTTGTTTCTTCCTTCTGGTCTACCCCATTGGTTTGAGTCCCAGCTTCTTTTTTTTCCCTATTGGTTCCCTGTAAATCTTCCTCCATTATCTTTATCGTATTGTTCATTTGTTCAACTATTTCTTCCAGTTTTGTGAGCATCCTGATTACCAGTGTTTTAAACTGGGCATCTGTTAATTTGGCTATCTCTTCGTCTGTTAGTTGTAATTTGTTCTGATCTTTC